>CM037470.1:4865646-5145146 GCA_021014325.1 Plazaster borealis
TATGGCAATACTGACAACTCATCTTAAGATAGATCTTAGTGCTTTGTGACATAGAGCCCAGGCCTGATACTTAATTCTCGTGAAAGGGCAAGGGCTAACGGCAGTTTTTCTTTAGTCATTGGCAACTCTTTGAGGGAAAGAACATATTTCTACTGGAACATTTAAATGGGCACCAAGGCAATAACCAGGGGCATGAATTGCCGTCAGTGAAGTATCAGTCCTGTGCAGGCCTGGAATTTCATCATTGAGAGGGCAAGGTTATTTTTATTTTGCAAAGGGCACTTCCATTGGAAAATCTTAAAGTCTATGGGAACCTTTTGAAGGGGCACCAAGACCAGGCAACGGAGGCCATACCAAAAACTATCTTGGTACGTACAAACCATATGGAGCCAAGAATGATGCAGGTCTGGTGCTTCATGACGAAGGCAATGGAGGCAATTGCCTCAATCCCCCCTGGTCATTGCCTTGGTGCCCCTTGAAATGTTCCACTATAAATTTACATTTTCCTCATTGAGGTGCCCTTTACAATTTGCCCTAACAGAAACGAAGTATCGGGCCTGACCATTTTTGCATCGACCTCTCTCAGGAAAGATACAACGTTATAAAAATATTTCGCTACAGCGTTTTTCCACTGAAACAACGATTTTGTAAAACAGAATAAAAATATTGTTATTATTTACAATTTTTACATCTACATGTATCATAACGATTTTAACGTTACGTACTAAGCTTGTATTTTGTCGTGTCAGAGTAAAAATCGTCAGATCACCAAGTACAGTCCTTACACCAACATCGCTTGTTTGAAATTGATCTGGTATTGTATTTTACCAGAACTATCCCAAATGTACACGGGCATTGAAATTTTGACGAAAATTGCACTTGAAGGGTATCAAACACAGAGGCATTTTACACCATTTTAACCTAAGGTTTAGAGACTTGAAATTTGTTTTCCATTTTCATGAGGACTCTAATTGGAAAAATTACTGGATCACAAAACTGAATTTGACATCAGAGTCCCGCTTTAATTTTTAATTGTTTGTAAAAAACAGTCTTTGAGTGAGAATACATACTGGCTGAAATGCTGTCCGCTGTGACATGGTGAACGGCGCTGAGGTCGGGGTCAGCACCTCCCTGGGTACGGTCTTGGTGGAGAGGTCAACCGAGGTCGTTGCCCCCATGATGGCACCTCGGACAATCTCCTCCACCAGCATGAGGTCCACGGGGTCATTCTGTGGGATGACAAAAATGTCAGGTGTTAGTCTGGAACCTAGGATCAATTTCATAAAGCTGTAGTGTATTTAATTACCTTGCTAGATGTTTGGGGCCTGATGGTAACATAAAAATCAGGTTACACTTTCTCTCTAACTTTAAAAACAGAGTGCCAGACTAAGCTGTAGTGTATTACTTACCTTTACTAGATGTTTGGGACCTGATGGTAACATACAAATCAGGTTATACTTTCTCAACAACTTTTAAAAAGGGTGCCAGCCAAAGCTGTAGTGTATTAATTACCTTACGAGATGTTTGGTGCCTAACGATTAACAGACAAATCAGGTTTACACTTTCTCTCTAACTCTAAAACAGGGTGCCAGACTGAGCTGTAGTGTATTTAATTACCATACTAGATGTTTGGGCCTGATGGTAACATAACAATCAGGATAAACCTTCTCTCTAACTTTAAAACAGGGTGCCAGACTAAGCTGTAGTGTATTAATTACCTTACTAGAAGTTTGGGGCCTGTGGTAACACACAAATCAGGTTTACACTGTGGACGTATCTGAATTGGCGGCTACAGCTACGGCTACGACTCTGCTAAGGGTGTGTTGCTAAGGACGTTCTATACTTCAACACATGATGAAGCTGAAGTCTAGCCGTAGCCATAGCCGCTAATTCGGACACGACCTTTCTCTCTTACTCTAAAACAGGGTGCCAGCCTAAACTTTAGTGTATTACTTACATGACTAGATGTCTGGGGCCTGATGGTAACAGACAAATCAGGTTACACTTTCTCTTTAACTTTAAAACAGGGTGCCAGCCTAAGCTGTAGTGTCTTACTTACCTTACTAGATGTCTGGGGCCTGATGGTAACAGACAAATCAGGTTACACTTTCTCTCTAACTTGAAAACAGGGTGCCAGCCTAAGCCGTAGTGTATTACTTACCTTGCTAGATGTTTGGGGCCTGAAGGTAATAGACAAATATGGGCCTTTTTTCAAACCTTGTCTTGGGCTACAGCTGTCTTAGGCTCTGTCATCAATTTCAGACCAGTGCACATTTTGCACAGTGTTTCCAGAGCCGGAGCTACACTTACACTTTCTCTCTAGCTTTAAAAACAGGGTGCCAGACTAAGCTGTAGTGTATTTCTTAACTTTACTAGATGTTTGGGGCCTGATGGTAACATAACAATCAGGATAAACTTTCTCTCTAACTTGAAAACAGGGTGCCAGACTAAGCCGTAGTGTATTACTTCCCTTGCTAGATGTCTGGGGCCTGATGGTAACAGGCAAATCAGGTTACACTTTCTCTTTAACTTTAAAACAGGGTGCCAGCCAGAGCCGTAGTGTATTACTTACCTTGCTAGATGTCTGGGGCCTGACGGTAAGAGACAGATCAGGTTTACTGTCAAACGATGCATTAACCTGAAGCAGTTCATCCGACAGACATTGCACTTTGCACTGCACCTGTTAGACAGGAAATCAAGGGACATCATTGACGGTTAGTCCTTGTGACTTGTCCACAACAAAACTCTTTTGAAGGGGGAGATAAAAAGTGATCGATGTGTGATTCTAATCTCTTGCGTGAGTGTGAGCAACGACAGGATCGCATCCGCAAATCTTACAACAACAACTTTTAGGCCAAGTGAAAAAATTCACCAGTTGGTGGTCCTGGTTTTTCTCAGAAAGAGGAGGATGTGGACCTTTTAAATTTTTGTAATTTATTTTGTTTCAAGGAGGTAAGAGCCAGAATAAAAACTTTGCTGGGTTTGAAGAACTTAGAAGTCTAAAATATGGGTAAATTAAATAATCGTTGAAAGAATGGTGCAAAGATGAAGGGAAAACACAGACAGTTTGGTCTTTTTGGGGGTCAAAAAAGAAAGAAAAAAAGATGCCGGTTTCAAAAACAGATGAGGGCTGGGACAATCAACTGTTTTGTTTTTTAACTTGGCCTTACAGAACAAGTCGTCTGCTCAGTGCCACATGTGAGGTCCTCAATCTGAAATAATCAAAAGGGTGTTAAATCTCAAATGGCTTTGAATTGGAGGAGAGTCAAAAACAGCCACAAATAAATCGTCATTGTTTTTCACGAACCGACGAATGTGTCAGCAAATACAAAATTTGGTACCGGTATATCATTTTTTTTTTACAAATTCTTGACATGTACTCATTGCTGTTGACATTTTCAGCAAGTTTCAAGGAGCTACAACGCAAAATGATTTCGGAAATTACACTTATTAGCATGACCGACGAATCAATAGATTTGTCATTTTGCGTTTTCACGAATGAGCAGTCTACCAATTACAGATACATGTATGTAACGTAATACCAGTATTGTGGCGTGTCGTGGCTGAGCGGTCTAGATCACCGGACCCAAGCTCTGGTGTTGTCAGCAGCAGAGTGAGGGTTCGAATCCCAGTCATGACACTTGTGCCCTGGAGCAAGGCACTTAACCGTAATTGCTTCGTAAAAAGTTGGGAAGTTAGTGCGTTCTGCTCTACGCAGCCAGGCTCCTAGAGGATAATACCCATGCCTACATCCTTACGGACTGTGAGGGGGTTAACCCTATTTCAGCCCCAGGAGTAGGTGGCAACGTGCCCCCGGTGACAATTGATTTGGGCAGCCCTTACCTTGAAGTGGCCGTCCGGCTTTGTGATGTTAAGTGATTTCTCATATAAAACAATATTTAAAAAAAGTATTTATACTGTATATAGCGCAATACAAAAACAAAATTACCAACAAAATGGTTATGTGTATTTTGTCAGTTAGTAACCTTATTCTGGTAAGCATAATTGTCTGTTTGTGTAGCTTCTTTTTGTACTTTAATTTCTAAAGGCTCAATGAAATTAGGCCCCGGTCTGCACAATAGTCATTGTATACATAACTTGTACACATGTAACATTATGATAAGCTATTCAAAAGCTATCTTTAATTCTGAACCTCCACACATTGAGTCAATGTCTACCCATCGAGTCAGGGAGTGACAGCGTCTACGATTACCCGCACATAATTGCCGCACATGTAAATGTGTCTCACTTAGCCATAATAACACTCGCTGTATAACAATTGCTCGGACCTGCACTGTGGCTGTAATACACGGCAAAAGATCCCTCATTAAATACCACAGTGCAGTGACAGGTGCGGTAATGAGCGTCGCTATTGATTGCTTCATCTAATGTAGGTATTTCGAATAAGAGGATGCATTTTGGACTGTGACAGTCATCGCTTTCATTTTGCAAGCCTGTCTCACAACGAGGGCCGGCGGGTTATTTACAATGTATCTCCAATAATAGTGTACCTTTATAATGCGCCTTGTCTGTCATAAATGACACTCCTGGCGATGAAATATCCAATTTGGTGGAGCTTGTTAAGAATGATTTTTTTATGAGAAGAATCAACCATAATAGACCTTTCTATTGTTGACTTAAATACAAAACGCGCTGGTTGGCATAGAAACCGAATGTAAGCAAAAAGTTAAATCGTGTTAACAGAATGTTGTAAACAAATTCAACATTTTTTGCAAACTTTCAATTTAAAAAAAAAATGCATCCCATCATTGGTTGTTTTTTTCCCAACAAATTCAACACTATTTTTTTGAACATTTTTGTGTAACATTCTTACGAACTGTGGTATTTGTTTTTGCTGTGAATTTATGGCTTCCCATAGTTTTCCAACCTTGGTTGGCAAAAACTCGGGCTGTGCAATGCAATAGAAAGGTCTATAAAACACCTTGAAATGTATGAGGTGAGGTGGCACATACTGCTGCGAGACCATGCCAGAAACACCAGGGCAGACCCCTCTTATCTTAGCGTTAAGTGCACTGGGATCTTTTACGTGCAAAACACAACACACAGGACCAACAGCTTAAAGGCATCGTACACGTTTGGTAATTGTCAAAGACCAGTGTTCTCATTCGGTGTATCCCAAAATATGCATAAAATAACAATCCTGTGAAAATTTGGGCTCAATTGGTCATCGAAGTTGCACGAAAATGATGAAAGAAAAAACACCCTTGTTGTACAAATTTGTGTGCTTTCAGGTGTAGGAATAAAAACTTCTTGCAAGAAGTTTTTATTATTTTAGTGAGAAATTACCTCTTTCTCAAAAACTACGTTACTTCAGAGGGAGTCGTTTCTCACAATGTCTCTTAATTCCTTTCGTGGACAGGTTTATACCCTCTACCAGTAACTAATGCGTATTTGAATTGTCTTTTAATGTTCATCCGTTTATGTAATATTTCCTTGGTAATTTTAACTTTTATTTGGTTTCGTTATTTTATTTCTAATTTTTTATTTTAAAATCATATTTTAATGTATTTGTCAATATAATTTTTTTAATATAATTTAATGCATGTTTTTGTTAAATATATTTATAATTATTTTTATAGTCATATTTGTGCATGCTTATTTGTTTCCTTTCCCCTTGTATTTTATTTAACTTGTAATTGTTGCTTTTATTGTATTTCCGAAGATGTTTTTATTTTATTTGTTAATTATAAACATTCATAATATAGGCTATACTAGTTTTTTGTATATTATACTTTCATGTAATTGAAGGCTCGTCCGCTTTTGGTTTTGTCAATAAATAAATACTGTGTACAGACAATGTGGGAAAGTACACTTGTTGTAATTCAGCCTTTGTGCTGCGAGGACAGTTTTTTAATAAACCATTTTATCTATCTATCTACAGTATCTATCTACACTTGACCCCGTGGAAGAGACATTGAGAATGTAAAACAATCGAACCATGAATGCATACATTAAAGTGAAAGTGCAGGTGGGACGTATAAATTTAATAAATTTGCATCGCTGATAAAGCATTATTTGCATGCGTGATACTTGGCTCTCGGGAAAAAAGTAGGAACATTTTATTGAGTACAAGGGCTGACCTACATGTGCATGTACATACGGTAAATGCTTTAATAAACTTTTCAGGCTATTTAATAACAATTTTGCTGATTTTTCTAAGGGCCCAAAAATCGGAAATCAGACTTAAAGGCCCTGTACACTGGTAAGATCGCAAAACACAAATGTTCACAGATTCACACACAACTTACATGATTTAAAGTAAGTGATGGTTGAAAGGGTTCCTTATAATGTTTCTGCCTGAAATGCTATCGTTTCTGAGAAATGAGTCAAACAATAGTTTTTATCACGAGCGATATTTTGAAAAAACAGAAAACACATAAGGTCTCTTTTCACTATTTTCTCGTGATCTCGATGATCAATTGAGCTCAAACTATCACAGGTTTATATGTTGAATCACACAAAATGTGGACACTGATTTTGAGCTGTTACTAAAAGTGTACAATACCTTTAAGTAAGAAGATTATCATGCCTGCATTTGGTTTTACCCAAACACAGATGTTTGTAAAGCAATGTACACCCACAGGAAACGATTCTGTCCAGCAATTTTGCAAATCAAAATATTTAATATGAACTTATTTTGGCACACTGAATGCCAAAATTGAGTAGCAAATCGCGATTTTTTAGTAGCATGCTGATAGATTCTGAAGACCAACTAGACCACCGAGATGTAATTGACCTTTATCACGGTGCGGCCATCTTGATTTTCTCCCATTCAAACCAATGTAAACAAACTTAGGCTGGAATAGAAAAAAAGTCTGGTTCCTTTTTGTACAATGAATATTAGCATTTATTACTATTATTGGATACAGGGAACATGACCAAGATGGCGGCAGTGTGATAAAGGTCAATTCTCCATCCTCTAGTTTGCAAATAACGCATTATAATTATGACCAACCAGGGGAAAATGTAGTCACATTTGGTGGTCACATTTTACTGAAAACAGTGTAATAAAAAATGATTTATCTATACAGAGCTGCCAACATTTGCATCTTGTAATCAGGGAGATTGTGTACAACAATCAGGGAGACATTTAGAATGACATTCAACATAATAGGTAAAAAGGTTTCCATAATCAGGGTGATTTTCAAATTTGTTCATCAGAACATGGAAAGATTGGGTTTATTTTCAGGGAACTTTCTGCAGAATCAGGTAGAGTTGGCAGCTCTGTCTATGAATAGTCTAGAGGTGTTGTGCATGGTGTTCGAACTTATTTTGATTGTGGCAATTCAAATAAGCAATGGTGATTTTAGGAGTTTTCAAATTCTACCATATGCTGTACACTCATCGAATTTGACATTATTTCTGACAGAACTTTTCTCTGGGGGATTAGTATTGGTTTAAAATTGATAATCAGTCAGCTTTCTCCTTGAAAAAAAACCCCTGACCTAATTTGTTGGGTGGCGGTGGATAATAACCCTTCCTGTACTTTGCCTTTAAGTACCAGTAGTTGAAATTAACCACGGCTCGCTGTCCCGTGACCAGTGAAAATATCTTCAGGCCACCGAATACATGTACACCAAAAACGATAGCCCGGTGGAACAGCGAAAAATTACTTTATTAATAAAATATCACCGAAGCCTTCCATGGGAGCGTGGTTGTCAGTTTAGCACTGTGCCGGTAACATTGTTACCCGACCGATCTTCCTGTTACACATTTAAATTTGTCCGGTAACCGATAAAGTGCCGCGAATCGCAGACCACATTGCGATCTCGATGTACACAATGCACAAGACACATCCCTGCGACACACAAAGCGATCACATCGTTTCCAAAAATTACAGGCTTTTAAAAATTTAGTCTTCGTTATCCCGCTACAATGAAAATAAATACCATGTTGTAAAAGTGCATTAGCCCTGTTAGCATGTTTATGTACATGTTATGGGCCATTTTATGTTCATAATTGGAGCAAAGAACACAAATTCTGCGGGTAGGATTTTTTGGGTGGAGATAATTTATGTATCTAAACATAAAATAGGTGCTTTCTATGGTGACTGCTCTACCCACACCTAAATGTTCCCACAACTCTGTTCTGATAGTGCCTTGCAATCTGGTACGCGCCGTCAGGTCACTAAACGTGGATGGATTCATTGATTTTATTCAAAAATACTGTGACAATTTTGCTGTTTACTCGACAAGTACACTCTGTATTCAGCTAAAACTTTTGCAGGCGACTTTAAATATTGTATCTTTCTCGATAATCTTGCCTATAAATTAGCATTACGTTGACAAAAACCAATATGACCCTACCTTTAAAGGGTAGTGGACACCACCCTTTAAACAGCAGAGTGAAAAGTAAAGAGAGAACAAAAAAACATCATTGAAGTATTGATGTTTAAGCTCACTGAAGTAACTTGGACTTGTGGATGCATCACGCACACACCTTACGCATTTGCCATATTCAGGGTCAAATTACACCCCCCCAAAAAAGTGTGTTTTGAGCAATTCTTTCGGCTCCAACAGCGCTTGTGCTGCTTTAAATGTGCAGACATGACGCACAGAGCTTGAAATTCATCATAACAATAATAATACGCAGTTCTTATATAGTGCTTTATCACACCCGAGGGCCTCTCAGAGCTCTCATTGTTTGTTTATTTTTCGACAAGGTATGCGGAGCTGTGTTTGAAAATATGAGACCCATTTATTTACATAAGCACCGTGTAACGGTTTACGAGGTGCTGTGGCGCAATCTGCAGCTGACCATACCAGGAAACACCGGGGGCAAACGGCCTTCTCTTCACAATAAAGTGTACTGGGTTCTTTTACGTGCATTTCACAACACACGGGACCTACAGCTTTTATGTCCCATCCGAAGGACAAAGCAATAATGGTTCAGTGTCTTGCCTAAGGACACAAGAGTCAAGACCAGGCCCCAATTTCATAGAGCTGCTTAACCCTTTAGAGACCATTCATTTCTGTATAATCATCACAAAACGCCCAGACATCGCTAATATTGTTTATTTATTTAATTTTGTTTCAGTAAAAATTACAACAAAAATAACATGAAACAGAAAATTTGTTTTGGTTTTAGAAATTGGTATGCTATGTTAACTTAGGAAACATTGGAAAATTTTATATTTGGCCATGACCTTAACTTTGAACTCTTTGTGTGAATGGAAGCAGGTCAAATCTTGAGGCCGCTATGAGCATTTTGGTACAAGCCGCTTGTGGCCGCTGTGGTCTCTAAAGGGTTAAGCACAAAAAGTAGCCAAGTACAACAAAATTATGCTTACCAGACTAAGCTTACCAGCCAAAACACCATGACACATGTACAATTTGTGACTGGTATCCTACTCATTTTCACTTAGCAGCGAATTGTTAAGCAATGTTTTCTGCTTGAGCCGCTCTATGACCAGGGCCCAAATTGATAAAGCAGGAAACAGTGCTTAAAAAAATTTCTTTTAAGCAACTGTAAGCAGGATACCAGTCACAGATTGTACATGGGACATGCTATTTTGGCTGGTAACCTTATTCTGGTAAGCATAATTTTGCTGTGCTTAGCTACTTTTTGTGCTTAAGCAGCTCTGTGAAATTGGGCGCAGGACTTGAACTCACACTCTGCTGGTCAGAAACACCGGAGCTTGAGCCCAGTGCACTTGACTGCTCGTCAATGACGCGCAAAATAACACAAGAAGCCCAAAGGACTAGTTAGTAGACTCAAAATATTACCAGTCCTTTATATTTGTTTAGTAGTCCTGAATCAACAAACACGTTGACTCAAACGGAACGTGGTAATGATAAGCAATCCATTCCGTGCTGCTGTGTGGGCAATTCACCCCGAAATAACAATATGTTAAATTAATTATTACTTACTGGCATTATTTGAACACATTCAGTTTAACTTTACTTTTAAAAATATTGAACACTTGAAAGCAGAAACATGTTATAAATGCATTGGATATTTAGACATGTGTAGGAGACGGACTGTTACATTGCCAAGATCATACTCGGATCAAATTAAACACAGGTTTTTGTTTTTAATACTATTTGTTTTTTCCCTTACAACGGTGTGCATTAACCCTTTCATATTCAGTACTTTCCCGAGTCCTGTGAAACAAATCCACAGGCATATCACTCAGGTGGGATTTGAACCCACGACGTTTGCCTCGCTAGAGCAGATGTGTTACCACTGGACCACCGAGCTAGCCCGGTGGCTATAGGAGCAGTTTGAATCCTCGTTTAAGCAGTTGGTAATGCAACGATTCTCTTCTGGGTTTTTTGACACAATATGTTAATTTTGCATTGGGGATAAAGAATACCTGTTGGGTTGTTTCTACTCATTACTTTCCTGAGTACTTTGCAACACATCCACAGGCATAATCACTTGAGTGGGATTCGAACCAACGACCTTTGCCATGCTAGAGCAGGGCCCGATTACATGGCTCTGCTTACTGCGGAATTCTGCGCTTACAGTTCATAGAATCATGTGCTTTACAAGGCTCTGTAAGCGCAGAATTCCGCATTAAGCAGAGCCATGAAATTGGACCCTGATGTCTTACCACTAGACCACCAAGCTAGCCCATTTTGGGGTTTTTATTTTACACCAGCCCATCGGACTAACCATACCCCCTGCAGTTACTGGTCCAATGGCAAATTCACTAGCCACGGGCTAGCAGCGGACTAGGAATACTGTAATATATGTTTTACAATTATTTATTTGACTGAAACAAATGAAAAATACAACAGATTAGACAGAGACAAATCACAATAAAACAAACACATGAATGTAAAAAAGAAAAGAAAACAAAATCAACGACAAAATCAGTAGGTTAATAAAAAATTAAATAAATAATATATATGAATAAGTTCAAAATAAAAATTAAAATGGGAGGGGGGGTACTAGTAGTTAGGGGAAATGAATCAGGGCAGATCATGCAGAAGGGAAACACAAAATGTACATCACACATATACAACACAAGATACTGAGTTTACACACAGATATTAATTACTTAATATTAGTATACTATACCTGCAGTTTAAGCTGCCATGCAAATAAAGAAGAAAGAGATAAATTTTATGTCAATTACGATATACCTCTGTAATTTACAATGTGTGAAGTTACACTAGTGCAGTGGATAGACTGTGCAAGTCTTGCGCATATTTTAACATTGGTTTTGGGCCAGGTAAAGTGTGTGAGTTTGTTTCCTTCAACGTGTAAAAGCAATGTACGTGGGACCAAAGTGGTCCTTAAAATGTTCGAATACACGCGGGACCTGCACGGTGTATATATACACTTCGGTATAACACTAGAGACATTTTTCTAACAATGTCTTTCTATTATATTTGGTTTTTACCCGTACCTTGCAAATTGCAAAGGTCGTGGGTTCGAATCCCACCCGAGTAATATGCCTGTGATTTTTTTCACAGGACTCGGAAAAGTACCGAGTATACAGTGCTTCACACACATCGGTGTACGGGTAAACCAAATATAATATTCTTTATCCCCGATGCAAATTTAACATCTATTAAAATGTCTTTCTACAGCTACATGTACAAGAAAATTCATTGAAACAATGATAAAGGTTTATTGTGCGTGATGACGTCAGGTGAATTGGGTCAATAAACTGTATTGAACTATTTTTGTACGGAGTGATTTTTTTGTTTCTCAATGAAAAAATCCTGAAAGTGATCAGAGTAATTGGGTTGTTCAAGAAATTTCCAGACTCAGTTCCGGTTCTGAAAAACAAACTCGGTCCTGAGTTGGACCCGGTTCTATTGAATTCAATAAAAACCATAAGCCGCCCTAGCCCCGAGCCCACACACATAATTGAGCCGATCTATTTTATTAACCGGAAAAACCAAATAAATTAAGTTGACACTGTGCACCGAGTATCAATTCTCCCTTTGTTTTTGCAAACAAACAAGTCTGTGGTTTGGTATAGTGCACACGACGTTTACAGTAAATTACCATAAACCGACAAAAAGATTAAAGGGATTGTATACGTTTTGGTAATTTGAACCCACCATTTGTTTCAATCTTATATAGTTGTAGATATATACACCATAAAACTCACCTGTGAACATTTTATTTCAAAAGGTGGTAGCGTTTTTGAGATATTGCCGAAAATCTGGAGTGGTTATATCCACGCAGGAAGAATAATCTGCAATTGGAATTCTCAGATTCTAATTTTGGGGGGATAAAAAGTGATATCTTTTTCCATAACCGCAGTACTTCATAGTGAAAAGTTTCTCAAAATGCATTAAACTATCCAAAGCTTCTGTACTTCTTACCCAGTAATTAATTTTCAGAGTCATTACCAAACGTATACAGACCCTTTAACCGACAGACAGAGTACCCACCTTTCCGATCAGATTTTCAATTGCAACATCACACGTTGAGAGCTTGACGCTGCTCGCTGTTTGCTGAGTAGCGAAGATGACAAAGGACACGCCCGTTGCCTCCACCTGGCAGGCTACTGTCTGTTTAACGATAAAAAGTTGAAACAATTAATGTTGTAAATTTTAGTTGTTTTTGATGTACGGATGTGTGTAACTGACAGTTTGGGATTTGAAGCACATTTTGTGGACAAAATATAGGATTAGAAACCACCAAACAAGGAGTTGACTGGTTTTCAATCAGAAAGCTCACCGAGTTTTAAGTGCCAATACTCCAGAGAAATACATTTATTTCCATCTGAAAGACCGTCAAAAAATAGCTTTGAAGGTCACCCCAATAACTGTTAAGCATTTATCGTCGCGTCAGTGCAACAATGCTGTATCTCCTAAAACGGCATTACGATACATATGATTTTGAAAATGTCAAAGGGTCATATTACGCTCAAACTTCCCCGGATGCTTGTACTCAAAAAAACAATGTTTTTTTGCACAGAGCTTTTCTCATGCGAGATACAGCGTTGTTACAAAATCAAGATACGTTGCTGTTACAAAGTCAAAATACGCAGGGTTACAAAATCAAGATACGATGTTGTTACCAAAATCAAGATACGATGTTGTTACAAAATCAAGATACGATGCTGTTACAAACTCAAGATACGTCGTTGTTACAAAATCAAGATACGACGTTGTTACAATATCAAGATCTGACGCTGTTACAAAATCAAGATCTGACGAGCTGTTACAATATCAAGATACTTCGTTGTTACAATATCAAGATACAACGTTGTTACAATATCAAGATACGATGTTGTTACAATATCAAGATACTTCGTTGTTACAATATCAAGATCTGATGTTGTTACAAAATCAAGATACATCACTGTTACAAGATTAGGATCTGACGCTGATTACAAAATCAAGATACGACGTTGTTACAATATCAAGATCTGACGTTGTTACAAAATCAAGATACCTCACTGTTACAATATCAAGATCTGACGTTTTTACAAAATCAAGATACCTCACTGTTACAATATCAAGATCTGACGCTGTTACAAAATCAAGATACTACATGTACGACATTATTGCACTGACACAATGATACATGTATAATACATGTACAGAATGTTCATTATGGGTTGATACTATGGTTGACTGACCATCCAGACATGCTGTGCACATGATTCTTATAAAGGTGTCAATTCCAATGAAGTGTAAATGATGACCTTCAGTATTGACACATAGTAAAATGTCGCCCACATGTGGTGACAAGGTAATATCCGCCAGTAGGGAGGATACTACATCACACCAGCTTGTAGGATTCTCGAGCAGAAGGCATCGACATTCAGTGTTATATTTTGATTTTGTTTCATCTATGTACATTATGTATGATCTGGGGGCCCACATTCCAGTGTTCTCCCTTAAAGGTATTGTACACTTTTGGTAACGGCTCAAAATCAGTGTCCACATTGTGTGTGATTCAACATATGCATGAACCAACAAACCTGTGAAAGTTTGAGCTCAATTGGTCATCGAGATCACGAGAAAATAGTGAAAAGAGACCTTATGTGTTTTCTGTTTTTTCAAAATATCACGCGTGATAAAAACTTTTGTTTTACTCATTTCTCAGAAACAATGGCATCTTAGGCAGAAATATTTTAAGGAACCCTTTCTACCATTACTTACTTTAAATCATGTAAGTTGTGTGTGAATCTGTGAAAATTTGTGTTTTTCGATCTTACCAATAGGGTAAAGGGCCTTTAACAGTGATCCGCTGGCCAAATGCTAGCTAACCCTCAATCGAGGCACCTCAATGGGACAATCGTATTAACTCCGGTACGTTGTCAGCACATGCTGATGATTTTATTCCCGTACATGTACAATAGGTTAAAAGTGTTTGTTCTGCATTTTGTTTACGATTTCTTTATCTACATGTAAGTGTGTTGTTTACACGCCCAGGTACCGCCCTTTGTAAATTTAAGCTTATTTGTTTGCTTAATTTATTAATTTTTATTATTGTAACAATTATAATTAATAAAAGCCTTATGAATTAGGGATTAAAAGTGAAGACCCGGTCTTCACCACGTGGTAATGACCAGGGCCCAATTTCATAGAGCTGCTTATAAATGCAAAAAACACTGCTCGTTCATTTTCTGCTAAGCAAAAAGTAGCAGGAAACCAGTCACAAATGGTACAAATTCTGTAGACATTTGAAATTTAACAGGTCAGCCACCATCTATGGCCCTATTTCATAGAGCTGCTTAAGCACAAAAAGTAGCTAAGTACAACAAAATTATGCTTACAGCCAAAACACCATGTCACGTGTACAATTTGTGACCGGTATCCTGCTCATTTTTGCTTAGCGATATTGAAGGTCATCATTTACAAAAGTAGCTTGACACAAAACAAGTTTGCTTACCAGAACAAGGTCACCAGCCAAAATACTTGACCGCTGGTTAAACAACTTATTGCTCTGGAGAAATGTTTCAAACATTTGTTCTTCTTAAAGTTATGGTCACACATTGTAATACTGCTTTTTAAGCAAATTTTAAAGAATGATACAATTAAAGTCACCTATGAAAGTTTCAGCCAAATACAGTGTCTGCTTGCTGAGAAAACAGCAAAAAACTGTCATGTATTCTCACACGAACATCAAATCCATGTTTAGCGGGTACCAACCGCATCTCCGGCAGCAGCATTCGTGAACGGACACCAACCCCCAGAAATCTGAGAAACTGCATGAATCATTTCTCAGATTCAAATGTTTTTTGGGTGAAAGATTTTCCAAACCATATCTACTTGGAAGGGAATCCTTTTCTCAAAATAGTTTACACTTTTAACAGCTGCAGTGCTTCTCACCAAGTAAGTTTCTATGGTCATTAATTTTTGGAGTATTTACCGATTTATGACCCTACTTAGGCATCTCTATGAAATTGGGCCCATGAGGTGTCTATAAAAAATGTGTACATGTGGCATCAAGAGTTCCACGTACATAAGGGTCTCTACATGCAGTCAATAAAAATAGCTCCATGTTTCATTCACACATGAAGAGTATCTCACGACTACAGGGCGTCTTTAAGACAGCTGTGTGTTTCCACCCATGGACGCCGCTATCTAGTGTATGCGATCACATTACACAAGATGTTATGAGCAGAGCAAGCATCTCAGCTTGCCTAGACATGATTCAGGGCCCTTCTGGAAGCGGCAGGCGGGCAGATGATGGAAAGGGTAAGGGTCGGACTGAGCCATAAAGACTTTACATAGTGGCTGAGGGATGCGATAATGGCATCACTGATGGACAGTAATACTTGCATCGTGAAGGATGCCACAATGCTAATGAGCATCTTTTTATTTATAGGGAATGGTATAGGAGCAGCTAGAGCTTGAAGTTCAAGACATTAATCTCCACTAGACCCCCAGAACGTTTACTGGGCCAGGGCTCGATTTCACCAAAGCAATGAGATTCATCTTTAAAGGCACTGAACACATTTGGAAATTGTCAAAGACCAGTGTTCTCACTTGGTGTAACCCAACATATGGATAAAATAACAAACCTGTGAAAATTTGGGCTCAATTGGTCATTGAAGTTGCAAGAAAATGATGAAAGAAAAAACACCCTTGTTGTACAAATTTGTCTGCTTTCAGATCGGAATAAAAACTTCTTGCAAGAAGTTTTTATTATTTTAGTGAGAAATTACCTCTTTCTCAAAAACTACATTACTTCAGAGGGAGTCGTTTCTCACAATGTTTTATACTATCAACAGCTCTCCGTTGCTTGTTACCAAGTAAGTTTTTATGCTAATATTTGTTTTGAGTCATTACCAACGATACCTTTAATCTCCACTAGACCCCAGAACTTTTACTGGGCCAGGGCTCGATTTCACCAAAGCAATCAGATTCATCTCTAAAGATGAGATGTCAGTACAGCCATTGTGATTTCTGTTGTGACATTGCACTTTTGCTTAGCTTTAAAGATTGATAAACAGTTAAGATTATTCTTAAACTGCTTGTGAAATTGGCCGAAGGAATATTTTTTAACCTACATAACATTTTTCTCTATGTACACTTACTTCACTGTAGTGTCTGGAGGAAGTTTGGAGTAGGATACCTCAAGTGTACATTCCGTCAATTTCTTAAAAGGAAGTGTTTGGAAAAGACTCTAACTTGTTTAGTTTTGAGGTTACTGGCCAAACGACAACATCTACCAGACTCTAGCCAGCAGTCCAGTGGGTATTCCAAGCCCTGTGTCAATAGCCTTGCTTTAAAGCTGTTATACAGGATTGAGTTGCAATTTTCCGGTTTTTTTTTGGTTTTCAATAGGCCTACAGTTTTCTCGAATATGACTTCATTTTAGAGGGAAATATTTCACATAAAAAAAAGGTTCTAGTATGAGCTTCATAATCAGAGCTTTCAGACTAAAATTAAACAATGATGTTTTGTTATCCAATCCTGTATTAATGTGGATCTGTTGTACATGTAAATACACTTTACATGTACTTCAAAATGATCATTAAAAACAAGAAAATCCTGTACATCTGGCTTTAATCATTTTAATTATTAAAATAATAATAATACAAATAATATTAACACTATGCTTTAATGATTTGGGGTTGAACAAAGAAAAATTTACCAGAGGGGGATTTGAACCAATGAACTCTGGATTGACGTGCCGACGCTCTACAAACTGAGTTGGCGGTCTCCCTATTTTGTCCATGGGTCTTTCTTTAAATAAGGGGGCCAAAGCGTGACATGGTGTTATATCTCAAAAAATAATGTAATTTCTATATTCTTTGCATGTTTAAGTGGTGGGGATAGCTCATACGTTTAATGTATAACTCCAATTTCGCGAATCAGATTTTTTGTTTTCATATACTATCCAAAACTATCCATCACACTGTAACGGAGACACCGGTGTCTCAGTTTCCTGTTACAGTGTGAAACTTGTGACTTGTTTTACCATAAATTAGTAGGTTTTCATTGAAAATTTAAATTTCAAAGGTTAATATGTAAACATTTGTTACACTGTGACTCAAAAAGTCTTCTCTCCCTTATTATGCATCATAAATGTCTGAATCTAGCAGTAACATGTATGTAGCATGTTTTACTGTACACTTTGCTAGAATCAGAAATTTATGATGCATAATAAGGGAGAGAAGACTTTTTGAGTCACAGTGTAACAAAGACACCAGTGTCTCGGTTACGCGTGAAACTTTCGGCTTTTACTTCTTGGCCTACGTTTGAAGGTTTTCATTGAAAATAGCTGAATTACAGTATACATCCAGTAAACATGTTGAGCTACAAGCCCTGCGGTCTTGTTGAATGTTACGCCAAATTCGAGCCCTGAAGAGTGAACAATCAGAAGGAAACTCTCTCTTGAACATGTTTAAACAGCAGGGCTGGAATTTCATCTTGGAGAGTGCAATGTCATTTTCGTTTTGCAACTGGCACTTCCATTGGAAAATCTTAAAGTCTATTGGAAACCTTTGAAGGGGGCACCAAGGCCAAGACCAAGGGGCAACAGAGGCAATAGCATTCGTGTAATACCAGGCCTAGATTGGGGAGCCCATGGACAACAGATGGAAAATCCAGAAAGGAATTTGTCAGTGCAGAGAATAAAACATGTTTAACTCGGTACCCTGCCAAATGCTCCAGTTAGTAACTAATTATTGCATTTTTATTGCATTTAGCAGTCAACTCAAATCTCATACTCAGTTCTTTGCGTTTGCTTGTATAGCAGGGTAAACAGGCCATGTAACACGACCCGTACAGTTTAGTCCCCATTAAACCTTAGTGCATAATGGTGTTAATGCCAAGTGCCAAAGCTGGCGGTAACCAGTTCACTTTGCCGCATACAGCAGGGTTTCATTTAAATTGTGTTTCATTTTGCTGCATAGGAGTAGCAGGGTTTTCATTCCAACTGTGTTGCATTTTGCTGCATTTAGCAGGGTATTCTTTTTGCACTTGTGCATTTTGCCACATTATGCTTGTATTTTATCTTAACTGTGTTGCATTTTGCTGCATTTAAATTGTGTTTCATTTTGCTGCATTTAGCGTGGTTTTTATTTTAACTGTGTTGCATTTTGCTGCATTTAGCAGGGTATTCTGTTCAACTGTGTTGCATTTTGCCACATTTAGCGTGGTTTTTATTTCAACTGTGTTGTATTTTGCTGCATTTAGCATGGTTTTTATTTCAACTCTGTTACATTTTGCCACATTAAGCAGGATTTTCATTTCAATTGGGTTGCATTTTGCTGCATTTAGCGTGGTTTTATTTAAATTGTGTTGCATTTTGCCACATTTAGTGTGGTTTTTATTTCAACTCTGTTGCGTTTTTTTTGCATTTAGCATGGTTTTATTTCAACTCTGTTGCATTTTACCACATTTAGCAGGGTGTTCATTTCAATTGTGTTGCATTTTTCCACATTTAGCGTGGTTTTTATTTCCATTGTGTTGCATTTTGCTGCATTTAGCGTGGTTTATATTCCAACTCTGTTACATTTTGCCGCATTAAGCAGGGTTTTCATTTCAATTGTGTTGCATTTTGCCACATTTAGCGTGGTTTTATTTCAATTGTGTTGCATTTTGCCACATTTAGGGTGGTTTTTATTTAAATTCTGTTGCATTTTTTCGCATTTAGCATGGTTTTTATTTCAACTCTATTGCATTTTGCTGCATTTAACAGTGTATTATTTTCAACTGTGTTGCATTTTGCCACATTTAGCATGGTTATGTTTCAATTGTGTTGCATTTTGCCACATTTAGTGTGGTTTTTATTTCAACTCTGTTGCATTTTTTCGCATTTAGCATGGTTTTTATTTCAACTCTATTGCATTTTACCACTTTTAGCAGGGTTTTCATTTAAATTGTTTTGCATTTTGCCACATTTAGCATGGTTTTTATTTCAACTGTGTTGCATTTTGCTGCATTTAGCGTGGTTTTTATTTCAACTCTGTTACATTTTGCCGCATTAAGCAGGGTTTTTTATATATCAATTGTGTTGCATTTTGCCACATTTAGCGTGGTTTTATTTCAATTGTTGCATTTTGCCGCATTAAGCAGGATTTTCATTTAAATTGCGTTGCATTTTGCCGCATTTAACGTGGTTTTCATTTCAATTGTGTTGCATTTTGCCACATTTAGCGTTGTTTTTATTTCAATTGTGTTGCATTTTTCTGCATTTAGCGTGGTTTTTATTTCAACTCTGTTGCATTTTTCTGCATTAAGCAGGGTTTCATATCAATTGTGTTGCATTTTGCCACATTTAGCGTGGTTTTATTTCAATTGTGTTGCATTTTGCCGCATTAAGCAGGATTTTCATTTAAATTGTGTTGCATTTTGCCGCATTTAACATGGTTTTCATTTCAATTGTGTTGCATTTTGCCACATTTAGCGTGGTTTTTATTTCAATTGTGTTGCATTTTTCTGCATTTAGCGTGGTTTTTATTTCAACTCTGTTGCATTTTTCTGCATTAAGCAGGGTTTTTATTTCAACTCTGTTGCGTTTTACCACATTTAGCATGGTTTTTATTTCAATTGTGTTGCATTTTGCCATATTTAGCGTGGTTTTTATATCAACTCTGTTGCATTTTACCACATTTAGCAGGGTTTTTATTTCAACTCTGTTGCATTTTTCCGCTTGGTCGTGCACACATGCTTTGAACGCTGTTTTTCTCAGGTAAGTCATTCTCTTGAAATACGTGATTATCATTGATATATACATTGCAGTAAAGATTAGAATATGTGCAGATTCTCAACATATATTTTTTATGACTAAGCCTTAGTGGTAAAAAACGAAGAAAAAAACCTAGCGTAAAAACGTGCCGTCTTAATAGTCTTGATGCTAAAAACAGTTGACCACGTCTTGTGTTGCGTGCCATGCTGTGATTTGCAGACTAGTCCATTTTTACACAGGGAAATGTTACGTATATAGCATGCAGGGGCAGAGGTCTCCATACAATTTAATGGCCAAAGCTTTTTACTCCTTTGGCTTTTTGTGCATTTTGGATGTTCATGCTTTTTTGTATTGCAATTATTTGTTACTAAATGTGATAGACAGTTTGAATTAAAAAACATGTCTGAAACTGAAAGAAAGAGTGTATCGGCAAATTTGTTTATGTGTTGTGAAAAGGGCTGTTAGTTTGGTTAGTGTCAAACGTATCACCCCTACTTTGAAAGTGGATTATGCCCAGTGGTTGAACGAAGAGCTACACAGACCTTGTGTGAATCTGTGCTAACTGCATGACTGTATAGGCAGCTGTACAGGAATTGTTTTAATTTCTTGAGTGTGGAAATGGGGCCTGACGAATTGATATGTTTCATAATAAGCGAAACAGAAACACTGAAAAATGAGTATTTAATACAATCTTAAATGAAGGGTATGGGTCAATGTACATGGATCAAAAAAGAAAGAATTTCAGTCAACCAAAATAAGTCAGGAAAAGCAAGACAAATAAATGACGAGAACGTGTGAGAGTATCAAAATGAAACAAACAATAACCCTTGAGAAATAAAAAAACACAATAAATTTGCCTTTGATCACCCTTCACCCAAACTGAAGTCAAAACCAAGACAAGGAAGTCCGAAACCAAGCCAAGATAGGCCAAGACCTGGAAGACAATAAGGCAAGACCAGGAAGACAACAGACCAGGACCAGGAAGGCCAAGACCAAGACCAGGAAGACAACAGACCAAGACCAGTAAGGCCAAGACCAAGACACCAGGAAGGCCAAGACCAAGACCAGAAAGGCCAAGACCAAGACCAGAAAGGCCAAGACCAAGACACCAGGAAGGCCATGACCAAGACCAGTAAGGCCAAGACCAAGACACCAGGAAGGCCAAGACCAAGACCAGGAAGGCCGAGACCAAGACCAGGAAGACAACAGACCGAGACCAGGAAGACAACAGACCAGGACCAGGAAGGCCAAGACCAAGACCAGGAAGAAAACAGACCAAGCCCAGTAAGGCCAAGACCAAGACACCAGTAAGGTCAAGACCAAGACACCAGTAAGGCCAAGACCAAGACAACAGGAAGGCCATGACCAAGACCAGTAAGGCCAAGACCAAGACACCAGGAAGGCCAAGACCAAGACCAGGAAGGCCAAGACCAAGACCAGGAAGACAACAGACCGAGACCAGGAAGACAACAGACCAGGACCAGGAAAGCCAATACCAAGACCAGGAAGACAACAGACCAAGCCCAGTAAGGCCAAGACCAAGACAATAGTGAGGCCAAAACCAAGACACCAGGAAGGCCAAGACCAAGACCAGGAAGGCCAAGACTAAGACACCAGGAAAGCCACAACCAAGAACAGGAAGGCCAAGACCAAGACCAGGAAGACAACAGACCGAGACCAGTAAGGCCAAGACCAAAACCACCAGGAAGGCCAAGACAAAGATCAGGAAGGCCAAGACCAAGGCCAGGAAGACAACAAACCAACCAGACCAGGACTAGGAAGGCCAAGACCAAGACACCAGGAAGGCCAAGAATAATAATAAGAATAATATAATAGTGGCTTCTTATATAGCGCACATATCCGTCACTCAGTGACGCTCAAGGCGCTTTTAACGTTCATTATTTTCCTGCAAGGTATTGTGGAGCTACGTTTTGAAGTATGAGACCAAGTCCTTTACATAGCACCATGTAATGGTTTACAGGTGCTGTGGCGCAACATGCTGCCGATCAAACCAGGAACACAGGGGGCGAACCCCTTCTCTTTTCTATAAGTGTACTGGGTTCTTTTACGTGCATTACACAACACACGGGACCTACGGCTTAACGTCCCATCCGAAGGGCGAAGCATGTGGTTAAGTATCTTGCTTAAGGACACAAGTGTCACGACTGGGATTCGAACCCACACTCTGCTGATCAGAAACGCCAGAGCTTGAGTTCGGTGTTCTTATCCGCTCGGCCACGACACGCCACGAACAAGACCAGGAAGGCCAAGACCAAGACCAGGAAGGCCATGACCAGGACCAGGAAAACCGAAGACCAAGACCAGGAAGATAAAGACCAAGACAAGGAAGACATGCTTTACAGGGTGCTGTAAGCACAGAATTCTGTGGTAAGCAGCATTATGAAATTGGGCCCTGTACTTTGTACAACAAGTCCTTCACCAACAGCAAAATATAGAGAGGTGTCAAAAAATAGTTGAAATGTAAATAAAATAAATTAGAATAAAACATACCACTGGATCACAACGCTATGAGTGAGCAATTGACATCACCGTCGACAAATGAGAGGACAAAACAAACGAGCAACATTAAATAAAAACATTTTAATAGCATCTGTCGTTAACAGAGAAAGGAATAACAGTTCTCAAATAGTCAGTAAAGTACATTGTACAGTAAAAGAATAAATTATTTAGATAATTTAACAATGTGAGGACAATGGAAATTTGAATCGCCAAAACTTGCCTTAAAGGTATTGTACACTTTTGGTAACAGCTCAAAATCAGTGTCCACATTTTGTTTGATTCAACATATGCATGAACAAGTTTGAGCTCAATTGGTCATCGAGATCACAAGAAAATAATGAAAAGAGACCTTATGTGTTTTCTGTTTTTTCAAAATATCGCGCGTGATAAAAACTGATAAAAGCGTGATAAAAAATCGTTTTACTCATTTCTCAGAAACGATAGCATTTTAGGCAGAAATATTTTAAGGAACCCTTTCAACCATTACTTACTTTAAATCATGTAAGTTGTGTGTGAATCTGTGAACATTTGTGTTTTTCGATCTTACCAATAGTGTACAGGGCCTTTAAAGTGAGTTTTGGCGATTCAAATTTTTATCCTGAAGGCAAGCTTGTCAAATTCCGAAATCTACTCTGCGGCAGTAGAAATAGTCTCCCGAATTCCGAAAATTGTAGTCCGTGGCAGTAGAATAAATAGCAAGACAAGTTCTCAAAGAACAAAATCTACACAGCAAAGTAGATATACAGTACACATGGTGTTACCGCAAACCGAATATACATTGATACCCCACCCACCATCCATGCCTCAAATCCCATATTCAAATTTGTTCAACATACTTTTATTGATTTCTAATCAATGGGGGGCAAATCAGAGAAAACATTTTCACATGATGCTTACCACTAAGCTTTGGCATAGAAATTACACAATTATTCTTTGGGGTCATTACCAAAGTATGACCCTACCTTAAAAAGTAAAGTGCTCGAAAATATAAAATGAACTGTGTTCAAAATTCTTTTATTTTTATTTTTAAAGTATATATACAAGTAAGTACGTAGGGCATGTGTAAGGCAGCACCAACAATTCTCCCAAATAAGGATTTTAAAAAAAGAGAATATTGTGCATTGCATTTGAAATTACCTGCGCAGTGCACATGTATGTAGGTTGTACAGTCACTTTGCATTACATACAATGTACATTGCTACTTCAGGGACCAGTAATTTGAAGCCAATCCCTGTATTACAAGTTAAACAGTTTAAATGAATCTCCCAGGTGATCAGGTTTCAACTAATCAGAATGTGAATATTCTCCCAGATATTTACAATTTGGTTGTAACGCTGTTTATTAGATTGATCTATTAGGCTCCGCCCCTTTGATGCTTTGACCAATCACAATCAATATTGAAAAATGTGCCTGAAACTCTAACAACAAGTCTGACACAAGTAAAATCCCATTACGACAAATTTTATGTAAACACGCTGCCACCATCTGGATTGTTGTGCTGTGCATTTTGAAGTTTGTGTGGCTGTCATCGTATAAACTGATTCACTGTGGATTTTGCAGGCTGGTTCACTTGTTGGACGCAAAACCATAATGAGCTGACTGTTGATGGACAGGTCTGGTAAATGTAGGGCTGGCAAAGCACTTAATGAATCCATCAATTGTCACGGGGGATGTAATGAAAATTTATAAGTCAACTAATTAACCACTTGGGTTGCTGTTAGCTGGGGCTTACAGGCCAGGAATTTCATCTTTGAGAGGGCAAAGCCATTTTCATTTTGCAAAGGGCACTTCCAGTGGAGAAAATCTTAAAGTCTATCGGGAAACTTTTGAAGGGGCATCAAGGCCAAGACCAGGGGCAACAAAGGCCATGGTCCACCAAGGCCTCCATTTAATTCCAGACCTGGAGCTAGTTTGCTTATTGGTAGAGCACCAGCACATCAACCCAGAGATCATAAATGTTGTTCAAATTCTGCGTTAAAGGCACTGTACATGTTTGGTAATTACTCAAAATATATATTAGCATAAAAACTTACTTGGTAATGAGCAACAGAGAGCTGTTGATAGTATAAAACATTGTGAGAAATGACTCCCTCTGAAGTAACGTAGTTTTTGAGAAAGAGGTAATTTCTCACTAAAATAAAAAAAGACTTCTTGCAAGAAGCCTTTTATTCCTATCTGAAAGCACACAAATTTGTACAACAAGGGTGTTTTTTCTTTCATCATTTTCTTGCAACTTCAATGACCAATTGAGCCCAAATTTTCACAGGATTGTTACTTTATGCATATGTTGGGATACACCAAGTGAGAACACTGGTCTTTGACAATTACCAAACATGTTCAATGCCTTTAAAGGGTCTGAAAATTAATGGCAATAAAAACTAACTTGGTAAGAAGTACAGCAGCTTTGGATAGTATAATTTTTTGGGGGAAAATTTTTCACTTTGAATTACTTCAAAAAAGATATCACTTTTTATCCCCCAAAATTTGAATCTGAGAAGCGTTACTGCAGTAACGCTTCTCAGATTATGTATTCCAATTGCAGGTTAATCTTCCTGCGTGGAAAAAACGGCTCCAGATTTTCGGCACTATCCCAAAAACGCTACCACTACCAGCTTTTGAAATGAAATTTTTACAGGTTACTTTTATGGTATATAGTACAACTATATAGGATTGAAACAAACAGTTGGTTCCAAGCAAACGTATACAATCCCTTTAAATTGACCATTGAACCTGTTTGTTTACATTCAAGGGCATTTCTTGTCAGGTAAAATACTACACTGCATGGTCATATGGGAAACGTTTACATTTTGTCTCACAATTTCCACATAAATTCAACAATTATAAAAATTACAGCTGTACAAGTTTTGAGATGTGCCCCCTTTCTTCATGTCAAAAGTTGATAAAAATTGTATGGTACAATCTCAATGAAATGAAAGATTTGATGTTTTCTTGCACTGTGTATCGCGTACATGTTAAATCTCCTCACCTTTAACGTTCTTCACGGACTATCTCCAGACTATATATCTAATTTTCTGCATAACCATAATTATTCCTGTTCGTCCTCTTCGCTCTGCTGGCCAATCCTTACTGATGCAAACTACTGTTTCTACAAAAGGCTACGGTCAAAGAGCCTTCAACTCCATTGCGCCTTCACTATGGATTGACTTACTGTCAGTTCATATTCGCCAAGCTGACTCTGTTCTGATTTTCAAGGGACTTTTGAAGACCCAGGGGTCGAAATTGGGGGTAAATCCACAAGGCTGCAGGACTTGTAGATCAGAACTTTTACTTGACCAGAGAATAATTTGTTAAAAAGACCGGAATCAAAATGAGACACTGTTTCACATTTTTGGAACAAGCACTAAGAGAAGATTCATCTTATTTTTCTTATGGGTAGTACATGTACTTCAATGCTCAACAGAATTGAAAGATATTTGACAGGAAAGAAAATAGTTACAAAAATCTTTCCCTTTTTAGCAACATTACATCCTAATTTTGTACACCCCTAATTTATAAATTAATCAGAGGATTGTCTTCATTTTTGGCTGGTATTTGTCTGTTAGGGTCTGTTGCATATTTGTAAAGGGACAACAGTTGGGTGAATCAATTTATTTCAGTGTTTCCTACCAAATTGTAAAACAAATCTGTCTCTGTTAAGAACGTTACACCCTAATTTTGTACACCCCTAGTTTCTGAATTAATCGGAGGATTGTCTTCATTTTTGGCTGGTATTTGTCTGTTAGGGTCTATTGCCTTTGTAAGGGGCCTTTGTAAAGGGAAAACAGTTGGGTGAATCCGATTATTTCAGTGTTTCCTACCAATTTGTAAAAAAAAGACTGTCTCTGTTATGAACGTTACAAGCTTCAAGTTGATCACCTGCATTTCTGAATACAATGAGAATTTGTTTGCTTAAAGGTATCATACACCTTTTTGTAATTGTCAAAGACCAGTGTTCTCGTTTGGTGTATCCCAACATATGCATAAAATATTACAAGCCTGTGAAAATTTGGGCTCAATTGGTCATCGAAGTTGCATGAAAATTATGAAAGAAAAAACACCCTTGTTGTACAAATGTGTGTCTGTGCTTTCAGATAGGAATAAAAACTTCTTGCAAGAAGTTTTTATGATTTTAGTGAGAAATTACCTCTTTCTCAAAAACTACGTTACTGCAGAGGGAGTCGTTTCTCACAATGTTTTATACTATCAACAGCTTTCCGTTGCTCGTTACCAAGTCAGTTTTTATGCTATATTTTGAGTCATTACCAAACGTGTACAGTGCCTTTAAATACGCCAAGGTTCAAGGGTATAAATATGATTATATTCTTTATCCCTGAGGCAAAATTAACATCTATTACTTCACTTATAATATAATACATGAACCATGTTTCCTAAAGATTAATGTTATACTCTTGTACCCATTAGTGTGGACAGACCCATCCATACACATGACCACTGAATGACTGACCTGCACGCTCAAATAAACAACAACCCTTCCCCTTATTTACCATCTCTCTACCCAAACGTAATTACTGAAGCGCTTGCAGCAGACAATGCAGGCAGCTCCGCTATTGTGGCCCCAGCGCATGATTTTTTAGAGGCGTTGCCATGGAAACAGCAATGAAAAATGCTAAGTGCCGGGATGCGTAACCTAGGAGAAGTGTGGTATTGGATTCAACGCTACGCATCGTGGAATGATGGGTTTGACGCTAAGACAGGGTGTTTTAATAAATGCATTGTCTGTGGTGGAAATTCACGGTGGGTTTGACTGGGTGATCATTTAGAAGAAAAACAATAACAAATTGACGCTCTTTTTCTATATGCATAATGTGTACATCAGGGCTTGAGTTTGGGGAAAAAATCCACAGGGGTTTATCGCTCAAATGTTTACTGGACCAGAAAATAAGTCACAAGACAAGAATCAGAATCTACACAGTGTCACAACTCACAATTAAACTGTTTGTTATTCGAACAAGCACTAAGAGAAGATTTATCTCATTTGTCTTTATGATACTTCCTTAATCAACAGAAATGAAAGGTATTTATAGAGTTTGAATTTGGGGGAAAAATCCACAAGACGGCAGGGCTTGTAGCTCAAAATGTTTACTGGACCAAAACAATTAGTCACAAGACAAGAATCAGAATCTACACAGTGTCACAACTCACAATCTGTTTGTTATTTGAAGAAGCACTGAGAGAAGATTTATCTCATTGTCTTTATGATACTTCCATAATCAACAGAAATGAAAGGTATAGAGTTTGAATTTGGGGACAAGTCCACAAAATTTGTAGGTTTGTAGGCTTGCAGCTAAAAATGTTTACTGGACCAGAAAATTAGTCACAAGACCAGAATCAAAATGAGAATCTACACAGTGTCACAATGAAACTGTTTTTTATTTTTTATTTGAACAACTACACTAAGAGAAGATTTATCTCATTGTCTTATAATACTTCCATAATCAACAGAAATGATTGGGTATTTATAGGGTTTGAATATGAGGACAAAATCCACAAGACTGCAGGGCTTGTACATGTAGCTCAAAATGTTTACTGGACCAGAAAACTTGTCACAAGGCCAGAATCAACATGAGAATCTAAACAGTGTCACAATTAAACCGTTTTTCATTTGAACAAGCACTAAAAGAAGATTTATCTCATTTGTCTTATGATACTTCCATAATCAACAGAAATGAAAGATATTTATAGGGTTTGAATATGTGGACAAAATCCACAAGACTGCAGGGCTTGCAGCTCAAAATGTTTACTAAAACAAGACCCTTTTCACCGTCTTTTTTTCATGTAATTTACTATTTTTTATAAGATAATCTGGCGTTAGTGTAAAAACAAAATTGTCTGCGTGTAAAAGGATAAAAATAGTCTTAAAAACAATGAAATTGAAGTGTATAAAATGTAACATTGTAACAATTTCCAATCCCAAAAGTCCAGATTTCAAATGGAGGGGGGGAGGGGGCACGGATGCAATTAGGGGGCACAACAAAATCATGCTTACCAGAATAATATTACCAGCCAAAATAGCATGTCTACATGTACCATCTGTGACTTATTCTGGTAAGCATAATTGGAAATTGGCCTTTGTTTCTTTTTTCTTTGTGGCTCTAGCTGAGATGTTACTTTGATGTTCTTTCCTTCGTTTCCTTGAATCTATTACCTCAATCCCACTCCCCCGTTTCCCCCTCCCCCTCCCCCTTTCCTTTTCTTTAATTACCCTCCTCTCCTCAAGATTCCGCAGAGAGCACGCAATGTGCCATGTGACACACAGCTCCCTCGTGTGAAACGTTGGTGATTGAATTGGGCAGCTGAGTCTCGGAGATGGAAGAAAATTACAGAATTTACAGCAGCTGCCTGTCAAGGGACGACTCCGTTCAGAATGTATGAATTGTCATCAAACAGTGGACAGTTCCTTGGAGATGCAGTTATTCCACCAACATTTAGACTTGAAAACAGAGACTGTGTGCAGCCCATGAGGAATTGGATTAAAGCTTAGCATTAAAGGTACGGGATTGGTAAGGATAAAAAACATCATAGTTTATTTTAGTCCGAAAGACTACGATAATGAAGTTCATACAATAATTTTTTTTCTGGGAAAAAATTTCTCTCTGAAATGAAGTCAGACTCAAGACAACTGTGTTTACATGCTAAAAATTGTGCATGGTTTTTCAGTATTTTCTCACGACTCACAAAACGGATTAAGCCAAATTTTTTAACAGGTTTGTTATTTCATGTATAAGTGGTTGATCACACAAAACATGAACACCGTCTGCGACTATTTTCTGTCAACTCTACCAATTTTGTATAATACCTTTAAACACAAGGCTCTAAGTTTTCATTTTTCATTTCATTGATCAATTCTGGTTGTGAAGCCAAGGGAAGCAAACTTAATCACTACACTAGCCGAGAACCCCATTGAGACTGAGAGCAGACAAGGAAGGAAGTTTCAGTTTTAGATGTGGGAGGTAAACACTTGTGTTCCAGGGTAAACCCACACAATCAGATACATCCATGTAGGAACAGAAAACCCAATCCACATACAATGTAGTGCCACTGGCTGGATTCGAACCGGGGTCCTAGAGTGGAAGGCGAGGAAAGAAACCACCACGCCAACTCGACTACTCAGTCTACACTGAACCGCACGCCCAATGCTAATGAATTTAGGGTCGGGGCCATTAAAAACTCTGAGACATTCCAACATGCCCATTGCCGGTTATGTCCACGCAGAAAGAATAATCCATAATTGGAATACACAATCTGAGAAATGTATCTGACAGTAACGTTTCTCAGATTTAAAATTTTGGGGGATAAAAACTGATATCTTTTTCCATATAAGCACATTACAGTACTTCGAAGTGAAATGATTCTCAAAATGCTTTATCTTATCGAAAGCTGCTGACTGCTGTACTTCTAACCAAGTAGGTTTTTATTGCCATTAATTTTAAGAGTGATTACCAAATGTATACCTTCCTTTTAAAGGGTCTGTTTACGTTTGGTAATGACTCTGAAAATTAATGGCAATAAAAACTTACTTGGCAAGAAGTACAACAGCTTTGGATAGTGCATTTTAAGAAACTTTTCACTTCGAAGTATTGCGTTTATGGAAAAATATATCACTTTTTATCTCCCAAAACTTGAATCTGAGAAGCGTAACTGCAGTCGTTTCTCAGATAGTGTATTCCAATTGCAGATTGTTCTTCCTGCGTGGACACACATGTAACAGCCAAGATATTCGGCAATATCTCAGAAACGCTACCACTTTTTCAAATGAAATTTTCACAGGTTAGTTTAATAGTACATAGTACATACAACTATAGGATTGAAACAAACAGTGGGTTCCAATTACCAGATGTGTACAGACCCTTTAGTACAATGTTTATTATTTGATCTGATCATAGAGCAAGGCTGATAAACTTTCTGAGAGATGGTGGTAAAAAGGACTTTTGATGAGCAATAGACATTATCAACACATATCTATAATGTGTATACCAGCATGTTCAAGTACCATACAGTGTCCACGTCAGATATTCACTATGCACCTCTTCCCCAAAAGGTAACAACTGCTCAAACTGCCTCCAGCACAGGAATGCGACTTCTCCATTTTCTCAGCCCAAACATTTCTTACGCCAGCCATCATCCGCCCCAGGCAGCAGCGCATAAATATGTTTTTCATGGGGAACTGATGCCCCCCCCCCCCCTGGTGGTCCGGGGGAAGAAATCCCCTTGATGATTGACGGCTGATGGCAATTGGTCGTCAGATCTCTCTGGTATGTTTGGCAAAACTCACTCTCTACAAAAGCATCTGGGACTTTAGGGACATCAAAGGTGCAGTGTAATAACAATAATAATACGCAGTTCTTATAGCGCTTTATACTCCCGATGAGTGTCTCAAAGCGCTCAGTATTTTTCCTACAAGATAAGTGGAGTTATGTTTAAGTATGAGACCTATTCCTTTGCATAGCACCATGTAATGGTTTACAAGGTGCTGTGGCGCAATATGCAGCCAATCAAACCAGGAACACCGGGGCGAACCCCTTCTCTTTACGATGAGTGCACTGGGTTCTTTTACGTGCATTACACAACACACGGGACTTACGGCTTAACGTCCCATCCGAAGGACGAAACATGTGGTTAAGTGTCTTGCTTAAGGACACAAGTGTCATGACTGGGATTCGAACCCACACTCTGCTGATCAGAAACACCAGAGCTTGAGTTCTGTGTTCTTATCCGCTCGGCCACGATACGCCATAATGTAAAAGGGGGGTGAACAGTGTAAAAGGGGGGGGGGCCCAATTTCATAGAGCTGCGTAAGCACAAAAAGTAGCTAAGCACAACAAAATTATGCCTAATACAAGAATAAGGTTACCAGCCAAACTACTATGTCACATGTACAATTTATGACTGGTATCCTGCTCATTTCTGCTGAGCAGACATTTGTTAAGCAATATTTTCTGCTTAAGCAAGTCTATGAAATTGGGCCCTGGTCTTAAAACAGAACTGTCCTTCGCCTCATGTCTACATAACTTAACAGAGATTTTTTAACCCTTTCAGCCCCAATGGCGACAATATCAGAGCAGACAATGACAATTTAGTGAAACTCGCTACCCGACTAGTCGCGCTTCAATTAGTCGGCACCTCGTCACTAGTCGCGACTATCTTTTTCAGTAGTTGTTGCAGTGCGGTTAACCAGGGTACATGTAGTTGAAAAGCGGTAGTCACGACTACACATAGCAATCAATAGTCACGACTTTGACACTAGTCACACTAGTCGCCCAGGCCTAATGTACATTGTTACAGAGAACACGGATGTAGAATGTATGGTTTACTTTTTATAACATCACTTGTGAGCCTTTTTGGGGTATGACCTTGATGCACAAATGGGTTACATCTACATTGTACATCTACATCTACGCTGGTACTCACGACCTACACTGTACACTTTTTGTATGTTACTGTTACAGCATTTCACAGAATAGTAGAGGAAGGAACATTGAACTTTGAGGAAGTACATGTTATGGATGACTTAACTTACCAGGAAATCTCTGGGACCAGCCTCAGCTTTGATTGCACTGAATTTAGGAGGCAGACTACCAGCCTTCAATCGGTCAAAGGTCACCTGCACAGAACTCTGTGGATGAATGAAAGTTAGACAATTCTTATTAAGAGTCAGGTAAACAAAACAACAAAAGGTGTTATTACTTTTGGTAGAGCTGACAAAATAGTCGCAGACTGTGTTCATGTTTTGTGTGATCAACCATACATGAAATAACAAACATTTGAAAATTTGGACTTAAATCCGTTGTGTGAGTCAGCAGAAAAGCCATGCAGAATTTTCAGCATTTAAACACATTGTCCTTAATTTTGGTTGTAACAACTGAAATCAGCTGTTGTGTTTTGGGGTTTTTCCTTAGGTTTCTTGAATATGACTTCATTTCTGGGAGAAATATTTCACAGAAAAAAATGGTTCCGGTATGAACTTTGAGACTAAAGTTAGAAAATTATGTTGTTTATCCTTACCAATCCTTTATAATACCTTTTCAATATGAAAGTCACGGTTGAAACAATTACACTGTAAGTTAGCTGCTGGCAAGGAATAAATTGCAAAAGACATGTTTTAAACAATCAAATTTTGAAGCTAACATTGTGTGATTGGGCCTACATGTACTTCATGGGGTCAGTGGGGCAACTTGCCCCCATGCCCCCTAGGCTAGTATCATGGTGCCCTTTAAAATGTTAACAGTAGAGTATTAGATTTCCCTCATTATTAGTAGTATTATTGTAATGAAACCAAGGATGCCTCGAGTCATAAGTGAACTTAATCACTGTAGCTTGCAAGCCTGAGGAAACCTGTAAACAAGGGTGCTTGCTATGTGAACCAGAAACACTGTTAACCCTTACTCTTCCACGATAAGTATTTGGGGTTCTTTTACGTGCACTACCAATCCTAGTACATGGGACCAACGGCTTAATGTCCCATCAGAAGGACAAAAATTATGGTAAAGTACATTTTCCTCAAGGATACAAGTGTCATGACCTGGACTCGAACCCACACTCTGCTGATCAGAAACATTTGAGTTCGAGTCTAATGCTCTTAACCGCTCAGCCATGACACGCCACACACTCAATATACAGTGTGCCCTTTACAATTTTACTACATTGAAGAACTGCCACGTTATTACACAGGCTACATCTGCTGTACAGAGTATCAACTATCATTATATGAGACACTTGGCTGGGATAAACTACATGTAAGTGTCCGTAGGAAGAAACACTTGAACACAACGGTTTATTAAATGCATAAAAGGGCTGGCTCCTTCTTATCTAATGTTTTTAAAATAAAGCACACGCATCTGATAAAGTTATAATCACTAGTTATAATTCTAGGCCTTGGTACATCAACTGGTTTTTTTAAGAACAGGGCCCAATTTCATGGCTCTGCTTACCGCGAAATTCTGCGCATACGGAGCCCTTGTAGGACATACATTTTCTATGATATGTAAGCGAAGAATTCTGCGGTAAGCAGAGCCATGAAATCGGGCCCAGATCAGATCCCGTCATCTAGTTTTCCACAAGTAGGCCTACACTTTCATGTCACGACAACCAACGTAGTGAAATTGAAATAAGAACAAGCGGTGATTTGTGGGGGTTTCCAATGCTACACTTCCTCCACTTTCACAGTATTTCAGATGGAAATGTTTCTCTGGAGGATTGGTTGAGCTTTCAGATTGAATTAATGAAACTAATCGTGTTTTTCCCCCTGAATAATTACCAATCCGGATAGAGTCTTTTAGGCCCGCTACATAAACATGTCCTGTCCCTTTTTACTGAATGACAGCTAATGAAATGTTTGCCATCTACTAGGTCCCTATTTCATAAAGCTGCTTTTAAAAGCAGAAAATATTGCTTAATAATTTGCTGCTGAGCAAATATTAGCAGGATACCAGTCATGAATGGTTGGAAGATTGTATTTTTGGCTGGTAACCTTTTTCTGGTAAGCATAATTTTGTTGTGCTTAGCTACTTTTTCTGCAAGCAGCTCTTTTGGGTCATGGGCCTGAAATCACACAGCTGTTTTAAGCAGTGAACTAATTAGAAAATAACTTTCTGTTGCTAAGCAATAAAATCTGAGTGGGGACAATTGCAATTAACAAAAACCTTGACATTTTAATAATACAAAGAGAGAGATCTAGAAAACTGCTCTCCCTAAGTTAAATGATTGAGGAGAACTTGTTGACCTCCTCAGAACCATACTTCCCAAATCAGCCAAAAAGGGGAAATTTGACACAATTTTATCTGACTGATCATGATTGAACAGGTATTTTACATGTACTTAGCTCTGATGATTCCCATGCAAGTTGGTGGACTGCGATTCAAAAATATGGTAGCGTTTTTCAAATCATTGCAGAAAATCTGGAGCGGTTATGTACACGCAGGAAAAATAATCCGTAATTGGAGACACAATCTGAAAATCGTTTCATGCAGAAACAATTCTCAGATTAAAATGTTTTTGAATCCCTTTCTCTAAATCAATCTAATAGCTGCAGTGCTTCTTACATGTACCAAGCAAGTTTGGTCGTTAATTTTTGGAGTAACTACCTAAGGTATACCATGGATACACCCTCCCTTTAAAGGCATCGTACACGTTTGGTAATGACTCTGATAATTAGTGTTTTAGATAAAAACTTACTAAGTTGTTTGAATCAACATTTTCCAATGTTTCCCATGTTATACATGTAAGCCCCCTAGTATCTGTGTTTCTGAATCAAAACCGAATGTCTGTTTCATATTATTTTTTCAGACACTCTAAAAAAAAACCCCATTGTGTCCAAAACTTAACAATATTAGCCATTTCTGGTCGTATGGTAAAGATTATTTAATAGATATGAATGGTCTCTAAAGGGTTAATAAAACAAACAAACGTCCGTTATATATTAAAGGGTCTGTATAGGTTTGGTAATGACTCTGAAAATTAACGGCAACAAAAACCTACTTGGTAAGAAGAACAGCAGCTTTGGATAGTATAATGCATTTTGAGAAACTTTCTATTTCAAAGAACTGCAGTTATGGAAAAAGATATCATTTTTTATCCCCCAAACATTTGAATTTGAGACAGAGTGTGTATTCCAAGGCAGATTATTCTTCCTGCGTAGACATAACCGCTCCAGATTTTCGGAAATATCTCGAAAACACTAACTACCTTTTGAAATGAAATTTTCACAGGTTAGTTTTATGGTATTACCTACAACTATAGGTTTGAAACAAACAATAGGCTCCAATTACCAAACATGTACGACGCCTTTAATGGTAGCGATCACAACCAGTTTAATGATCAAATGAAGTTACATTCACACACTCAAAAATATATTAACACATTTAAAAAATGTATCATTCCAATCCGAAAAGGAAGAAATGCATGAGCATTACAAACAAGTAAGTTGCACAGTTTTTAGTAGCCCACAGGGCAAGTTGAGAAGTGGTGTTTACTAGCCTGTAGTTGTTTTTAGTCGACAATGTCCGCCGGGCTAGTGTTAAGTGTCTCTCTCTGATGACAGTATCCACTGAGCCTGGCTTCATCACAATTGGACTGACTGTTGGTGACAATAGCTGCTCATTTGCATGACAAGAGGCAAATCAATTTTTCATCATTAGTCAGTCAATGGGATGACACAGAAATCATTCGTCATTTTAAATGACTCGTGAAGGGACAATGTAACAGATGGACTATGGATAACATGCATTGTTTACAGGGTGTAACTGTAAAAGCTTTCTCCGCAGTTCAAAAGCTCTAATGGGTGTGCACATTTGGTAACATTATGACTAAAATATTTTGAGAAATAATAATCATCAGGCTTAACATGCCTAACATAAGGCCACATAAAAAAATAAAATTGTTGATCGTCCCCGCCCGACCCTACAAAACCCCCTGACCCCAATTTGTATTTTTTTATTTTATTTTTTTTTTAATCATAAAAAACGGTATTTTTAATGATCTTTTCAGTCAAACTTGGCTCCCAGATTTTTGTTTAGCTGATATTTTTTCAAAATCCATAGGTCGGAAACAGATGATTGAAGAAAGATTATGTTCGCAAAACAAGAAAAATTCTTCAAATATTTACTTAGGCTGCGTTTTAGTTTTTTGAAAATGTTTACAGAAAATGTCATCTAGGATTCGAAAGGGTTTAACAAAACAATTGAAAACATCAAAATCACACAAACCCTTTGTTTTATAGTGATTATGATGATATCTTTATTCTTTATTTCATATTTTGCCATGTCAAAAAACAAAAAACAAAAAAAACGCCCTCCCTCCCCCACTTCCCATCAAAAAAGGACGATCAACAATTTTTTATTTTTATGTGGCCTAATGGTGTTTTTTTTTTTACATTGCAGCGTCCCCCCTTACCATACCAGGCAGTGGTCCACTGGCCAAATGCAAGTTTTAAAATCACCTGAGGACCAGTCAAAATTCACTCCAAGTGGTCCGGCTGGCTAGCTCAGTGTTGAAAAGCATCCCACTGGCTGGTAGACTAGTGAAATGACAAGAGCCCAATTTCATAGAGCTGCTTAAGCAGATAACAGTGCTTAACAATTTTCTGCTAAGCAAAAATAAGCAGGACACCTGTTGCAAACAGTACATTAAACATGATAGTTTGGCTGGTAACCTCTTTCTGCTAGTGCTAAGCACAATTGTTTTGCACTTAGCAAATTTTTGTGCTTGAGCAGCTCCATGAAAATGGGCCAAGATAACCACTGATCCTGCTGGCTAGTCAAGGTTCAAGGTTCAAGGTTCAAGGTTCAAGGCTCACTAAAAAAATTAAGGGCAAACCCTGCATTTCACATACAATGTAATTATGCATAGAACTGTAGTTCCCATACCTTCCCATTTCCCTGCTACCAAAGGTCTGAATTAGGGAATGATTTGCCATGAGACATTCTCCAACAAATATATTATTTCTTGACAAAATACTTAGCCCCTACAGTCCCAACCTCGTCCCCATGGTTTACTTTATTTCCAACCATGTTTACAATAGTAAACCCTGGGAGGGAAACTCCTTACTTGAACCCTGATTGGACAACGACTGGTGTACAAAAGTCTACCGTAAACATGTTAAGTTGTACTCATTCAGTATTCACCATGTTCACAGCCAGACTATTCTAATTTGCATACGTATCCAAAATCTTTGGATATATGCAAATGATCCAGTACCAGGGTGAGAGAGCGGTCAACCTCATACTGCTTGACACACCATGGGGACGAGGTTGCTACAGTCCCGATTCCTTCTATCCAATTGGCATTAAAATACCAAAGTAAAGGATTCAGAAGGACTGGGGCAGGTAGGCCCAAACAACAAATGTGCATCACAGGGTCAGGCATTCCAACAAGTCCAAACAATTTCGTCTGGAAATACTGTAGTGTACACATAGGAGAAGAAAAAATTGAAGGATTCGGGGGCCCCACTCTAGCCAAACTGCCTAAAGTCTGTGATACACTCCCAGTGGCGGATCACCCCTTTGATAGAAAATCTTGAAGTCTATCATTGGGATGTCTTGACGGGGCACAGAGGCCAAGAGCAGCAACGTGTACACAAACATGTAGGCTACACACCAGTACACAATGTAGTAGGCCTACAATGTGTAGTCCATGTCTATCATTTAATCCAGGGCATTCCAGCCCTATTTTATGTAATTATTTGTAGAGTACCCTCTTGCTTTAAAAAAATATATATTTATGAGGTACATGTATCCCCTAACATCACAATGCGTGATGGCCACTTCAAGGTGAGGGCTACACTTAACTGATTTGAGCTGTCGACCAAAATCAACTGTTCCCAGAGGCACATTGCCACCCACATACACTCCTGGGATGAAACAGGGTTACCCCCTTCACAGTCCGTATGGATGTAGGCATGGGTATCTTCCACTTCGGATGGTAGAACAGAATGCATTACCTTCCCAGATGATAGGTACAACTGCACCCCCATAGTTCAAGAATGTGTCCGAATGTGGGCGGGAAAAGTGTAGCCGTTGGACATGAAGAAGACAGCACCACTGTATCACGCCCAATACTTCATCCTTGTCAGGGCAAGGCAGTTTTTCCTCTATAGAAGGCACCTCAATAATTGAAGGAAATCTAAATTTCTACAGTGATTCAAGGGGCACCAAGGCAATGACCAAGGGCATCGAGGCAGATGCCTCTATTTCCTCTGTGAAGTATCAGCCTACTAATAGCCTTGATTTCAACACTAACTTAACCCCAGCCGCCCAAAAAACGATGCAATGTCAGACCATTGACAGACTCGAAAATACCATACCACACTCTCACCATGCACTCAAACCCCCCCCCCCCCCTCCATAGCTTGCACCCACAGTCCTCCTAGCACGTGAGTCCGAAGGGGTTGCATCGCATTCAAGCGACTTGGATTATGTTAAGTAAGCAAAGCTATCGCAGTCTTATGCAGAGGCTGGTAGATAAAATACATCCTGCATGTCCCATCTCCTTTAAAATCTCTATCAGACAATTTCATGCACATTACCTGTATAAAAAGTGCCTGGAGCTAAGAATTAATCTATTTTAGCAATATTTTTGCTGGTGTTTGTTTTAATTAATAACTTTTTAACTGCCATTCGAAGTGATTAGCCTATGCCTCAGAGATTCAGACGCCACATGGTCTCTGTTGTCGACTCTTGGCCTTGTTGCACATTCAGAAGTTTCCCATAAAATTTCAGATTTTGAATTGTTTTGCCATTTGCAAAATGAAAATGGCCTTGCCCTCTCAAAGATGAAATTTCAGGCTTGGAGATTTTATCTCTAGGAAATAACACAGTACAAGAAGTACAGAACTTGTAGTTGCTGTGAACAAGATCCAGACATATTGAATTTTCCTTGGATTATGATGTATTTTATACACTAACTGTACCATAATGTGAACTAACAATACGCATTTCATAAAATTAGGTGGTGGACATTTTCAAGAAAACTCTGAATAAAAATAAGTTATGTTCTGTCAACAATCTTGTTAATTTAGTACATAAACATGATAAATGTATGTACTCTGGGAATGGTTTCATCCAGCAATTTTGCACAGCAAAATATTTAGACTAAACAACATGTTTTGTGCACACTGAATGCTTAGCAATTGATAATAATTATTTGAGTAGGCCTATATCCTCCCGTGTCCGGTTTTCGATGTACTATGCCTTTTTCTTTGAATTGAAAAAAAAATAATGATGCCATATATCAACTGATGCCCTAATTACCTTCCTTTGTTTATAAGAAGTATGTAAAAATATATTAAAACTTGATAGACATTGAAACTTTCACACCACGCACCGATCTTCGATGACTTCAATAGCGTCCCCGTGTTTTGAGTATGACCTGTTTTCGAGGCAAACAGGAAAGTATGGTGTCCTGGTGAAGCCATACGCAGAAGAAACATCTGCAGTGACTTCAAGTGTTCTGTGAGAGAGTGTATGTATCTATCAGCTAGCAGTTTTTCTTTTTTATTCAAATGTTTTTATTTAATTTTAAAAATTACGATGGTAATTTGCAAAACTAAAAAAATTTAAAAATAAAAAGTGTCAATAAGTCTTGGCTTTCAAATCTGATTTTTAAAAAGTTTTGAATCTTTTTATGTTTCTTAACATTTATAATAAAGCATATCAATAAACAGTGATATTTGAATCACCAAGCCAATGTTTAAATTTTAATGTTATTAATAATAAATGATATGAGGGTTTAAAAATTCTCCAGACTGTTAGAAAATGATATAAGGCACATGGCTTCTTTAAGCCTTTGTATTTTTTCCCAGAATGCTCAGCAGAATTTTAAGTCACATGATTTTATCATCGTGAATTGTGAATTGAAAAATTGTTCGATGAAACTTTTTCAAGGGCAAATTTTTTTTTATGGCCCCGACAGTATGACATATTTTTGTACCTTGTAGAAATGCCTAAAATACCACAAATTTTTGCAATACAAGTGCAACTTGCCAGTGGAGCCTCACATAATTCTAAGTTTTGGTCAAAGGAGAGGAGACTCTTTGCTTGGCAAGTCAAACCACAAAAATTGTATCTAGGGACTGTTTACATCGCGCGCAGAGAGGTAAAAGATTTGCATCGATTTCAGGGACGCCCTGAAAACAGGACCTCCTACGATACTGCTAGAGACTGATACTTTGTGTGCAATTTGCTATGCTATTCATCCAAAAGAAATGGTACACAAATATGTATGTTTAACTAGGTTCATATTGCACATACCGTAAATGTAAAATGAAACTGTGCAACACTCTTTCATTGTGGTTACCCATTACAAAGTCTGCCATATCTGTATGGCCATTACCAATACTATGGAGGTTCTCTCCTCCATTACGACCATACAAATCAATATCACCACCACCAATTTAAAACCGGAATTTTTTGTGCATAATAAAAATAATGATAATGATGTCATTGTCAATATATATTTATGTTGTGAAACAATACCTACCCCTCGTTTTCTTGTCTGTTCATTTAGTGCTTTTAACCAAGCTGTTAATAACTGTCCAGGTGCTTGGGATTGGTGCATATACATCCATGCGACCAGCGAGTTAACCCACCGGCACGTCTCAACACCGGCAGCATCCCCGGCACTGCCCGGCGTCTGCCCCGACGACGCCTCGCTCCAGCTACCCTTCCCCGGACTTCCCCGTACTGACCCGTCAGCGGCATCCCTGCCCCGGACAGCGACTCCCTGGCCCTTGGTTCTCCGTCCTGGGTCAAGCCAAGATACTGTAACAACCACCACAGCAGCAAGAACAACCCATCCGATCAGGAAAATGTCCAAAATGTCTATTTCTCCGGACCGCAGTGCAGCCAGAAAGTACGCTGTCATACCGGCCATTTTATTCAGCCATTCCCTGCATTGTGACAGCACTTGCCTCGCTATGTCGTTGTCTGCGCTCGTTGACATATTTGGCCAAAACAACAAACCACGTACATGAAATTGTACACACTACTACTGCGAGATGGTTTATGTCCTGGGGAGATTTCTGGAGGCATTCACGAGGTCACGGAGACATTTTCTTTGAGGTTATCAATCCGAAAGACCGGCAGCGCTGTCGCGAGTTTGGCATTCCAAAGAGTTCAAATGATGTGTAACCAACTATATAAACCCCATGCATAAAATTTGCCTACCGGTTTTACGTGCATTAATATCGCGCGAAACCAAAATGGGTCAAATTATCAGTGACCTAAAGGGCCTTTGTAATTAAAAAGTAGTCAGCTCAGATTTTTAAGACAACACTCATACCCCCTTTTTATTGTAATAAAGCTTATTTTTGTTTCATATTAAATTAGTCATAAATTCCTAGTCATTATGATATAATTACTTGATTACAAATTAGATTACATCAAAACCGCATACCATTCTTTTTAGAGGTGAGATTATAAATAGATTGATTGTAATTATTACATTTTTCTAACTATCATTACTATTTACATCAATTATTTTTAAGGTAATTTTGTCTGAATTAACACAGATAATAGGCCCAAGATGTTATGCAAAGATAAACATCAAGCCAACTTAACCCGTTTATTAGAATTAAAGCAACGGTTCGTTCACTTCTATAGTCTATTTACAATGCGGTTATGTTATTTAGTAAGCATGTAGTACTAAATTGCCTGCACAGTTTAGATTACGAGGTCAAACTTGCAGGTGCAAAATCGATTATTATTTTTAAAAGGTTAACGGAACTGTGAATTAACAAAATGTTAATTAATTTTGTCTGAAGGTGCATGCCGTATACGCATGATCTATTGAAAATTTCTCCCTATGTGGTTTTTAAGAAAGTTGATGGTTAATCACATTATTGGATGTAATTCTCAAAGTGTAGGAGTAAAAAATTCCAGAGTACCGCATGTTTATGCTTTAACAGATGAGGGCGCTGTTTAGTGCAGCAGCGAGCTAAAGAAAACTACAACACGTGTTTTTAATCGCCGTGTGCCCAGGACTTTCCCTTTTGAAAATCGACGGGAAACTTTCCCTTATGTAAACACAAAGGAGTTTAGTGTAAGACGAACTGCAGAAAACATAAAATTAACCCAATCTGGTATGATCGGGGGGGGGAGAGACACGCAATTTTCAGGAGTCTGCATAGCTGGTGTTTAATTACTAATTAATTACACCAGAAGGAAGGAAATACACTTGGTATACTTTTCGTGATTGCCAAATACCAGTATCTTCACTTGGTCTATCCCAACAACATAGATGCTTAAACAAATAAACCTATGGAAATTTGGGCTCAATTTGTCATCAAAAATAATGGAAGAAAAAAATACCCGTGTTGCATAGAATTGTTTGCTTTCCATGCCTGAGAAAGGCTTCAAGTCTGAAGGTCTCAGATTCAAATTTGGGGTGAAAAATTACCTTTTTCTCTAACTACATTAGGGGGCTGTTTCTAACAATGTTTTATAATCAACAGCTCTCCAGTGCTCTTATCCAAGTAAGTTTTTATGGTCATTAATTTTTTGGAGTAATTACGGATCGTCTGGGGAAAAAAAATACCCGCCTGCGACTCAAGCAATCTGCACCCATCTCTATTGGATCCAAGAACTCATTCAATTGTCAGTCTATACAGTCAGTCATAGTCCCCTGACCCTCCCAAGTTTGATATGGGACGAGTTCGAACGGCTTTTTCAAGTCCACTCAATCGTGGCCAGTATTCGTTCTCACTTCACCATCACTCTAAAACAACTTGCCCCACTGGGGGACAACAGAACTTCTCCAAATGATTTTAATTCGATGGCATGAAAATTAAGTTCATTTCGTTCACCAAAAAACCCATAAAAAGTAGGACTGGGCAATCATGATTATGGCCATCGTTCTCATAATCTTCACCATCACTCTGAAACAACTTGCCGCACTATGTGGCACTACAGAACTTCTCCAAATTATTTCATTTCGAGAGCACAAAATTAAAGTATGAATTTAATTTCGTTCACTCCACAAAAAATAGGACTGGACAATAATGGTAAAGTTGGCATCGTAGTCGGGAGGTAACTGCCGCCGACGATAGCTTGCGTTGACCTGAGCTAATGACTGTTCATCAGTAGACCAAAGACATATCACGTGATATTTAAAATTCCCATGTGCAATTCGTCGGGCGTCCATCAGAGGGTAAGGGTTTACGACCACACCCACACAAAGTCCCTTTTTCAGCTACGGAGGGCCGTAAGCAATGAAGTGGTCTCGTAAATGGTCTGTATATTATGTTTGGTAATGACTCTGAGAATTAATAGCAATAAAAACTGGGGGCCTACTTGGTAAGAAGTACAGCAGATTTGGATTTTATAGTCTAATGTGTTTGAGAAACTTTTCACTTCGAAGAACTGCGGTTATGGAAAAATAAATAACTTGTTATTCCTAAAAAATTTGAATCTGAGATGCGTTACTGCAGTAAATAACGATTGTGTATTCCAATTGCAGATTATTCTCCCTGCGTGGACACAACCGCTCCAGATTTTCGGCAATATCTCAAAAACGTTACCACCTTTTGAAATGAAATTTTCACACGTTAATTTTATGGTATACCTACAACTATGTATGATTGAAACAAACAGTGGGTTCCAATTACCAAACGTATACAATCCCTTTACAAAATAATATGGCACCCATTTTTATTGCTGGAATTACCACGTAAGGCATTTTCCAATCAGCATGCAAAATTTAACATAACGACTTGGCAGAAAGTCGACCGCACTTTTACGCTCGGTTTTCTTGAAAAACAATTTAGCACATTTAAAGGTATCGTACACGTTTGGTAATGACTCCAAACAAATATTAGCTTAAAAACTTACTTGGTAACGACCAACGGAGAGCTGTTGATAGTATCAAACATTAGGAAAACGACGACTCTCTGTAGTAACGTTTTTTGAAAAAGAGGTAATTTTCACTAAAAATAATAAGACTTCTAGCTAGAAGTCTTTTTTTATAACAACAAAAAAACAACAACAACAAGTTTTCTTTTTTTTTTTTTTTTTTTTCTTTGCTTTTGGGATACACGAAGTGAGAACACTGGTCTTTGACAATTACCAAACGTGTACGATCCCAGCTAACATGTATACGTCGGCCCAACGTTGGCAAACGTACAATTTTTTGGTTGGGCAACCGTTGGCATGTGACGTTGTGGTGACGTTGTTTTTTCAATCGGGCCAACGTCGAGGACGTTGGGCCAACCAACCAACAACGTCGGCCCAACCCGTTATGACGTCGGCACTTTTTGCCGACGTCTCTACGTTCGTTAGACGTTTAATTAAAATTCACATATTGGAATGACAAATGTTTTTTTGTATTTTTGATGTTCACGTTAGTTTGCCCGTACTTTAACAACGTTGAGCCAACGTTGGAAATTGACCTGTTATACTGCACAACATTTTCCGACGTTGGCACAACATATGAAAGCCGTTGTTTTGTTGTTATAATTTATAACTGTTGAGCCAGCGTTGATAAATGACCTGTCTTTGACTGAACAACATTTCCAGCCGTTCGCACAACCTAAATTAGCCGACGTTATGTTGCCCCTATCATTACTAAGTTATGACAACGTTGTAATTCTAACTGTTGTATTTTCATGTTTTACCAACGTTCGAACAACGTTTTTTTAGTAACATTTCGTTACGCCCTTCCCGGGCACACCAGCGCCGTAACTATGGTAACATTTTAAGGGGCACAAGGGAGTGCACCATTTTAGGGGGCACTTCTGACCAAGTTTCCATCTGCCCTTTTTCTTTAAAAAGCCCCTTTTAAGTTATTTTTTTTGTTTTTTATTGTTTAAAGATAATCTGGCGTTAGTGTAAATAAAATACATTGTCTGCATGTAAATGGAAAATAGTGTTAAAAACATCGAAATTATCACATTAAAACTCGAATTATCTGGAGGGGGGTAACATTTGAAAATGCCGTATGAACAGAATGAAATTATACAGTTAAAATTGTCACGATTTCACAGTCATACTAAACTGACTGGAATGAGTGCAATTCTCGAGAAACTGATACGGCATACCTTCAGTGAGTGCTTTGTTGACATATCCAAGGGACCTTTTTTTTGGGCTCCCCATCTCAACATCCCTCACCCCACCCGAAACAAAATGAAACGAAAACGAGAGAACACCTATCAGCCTCCTCAAAAGAGGGTGCATAAAAAATATCAGGGATAAAGAATATCATTTTTGTTTCCGATCGTGCGTGATGATAAACATTGTGCCATGCTCCCCCCAAGTCCTGCGGAAAAACAACCCACATGGCAATACGTCACCGTGGTCAAGTGGTACGTTAGACTGCAGGATTTGCAACCACAAGGTTGTGGGTTCGAATCCTGCCAAGCTAGCCTCTGACTTCACAATGACTAGAATATTGTCGCCTAGTTACTAAATCACAATTTTTTGATTTTGTGCAAATCATACTCATAGACGTTAAACCAATGTTTGTATGAGAGAGGTTGGCTGTTGTCAGCTTGGTGTTTATATCCCCTTGTGGGAGCTTTGCTGAGTTCCCTTCTTGGGAAGATGTGAACAAGCGAACAATACCACTTTTGCCACAGGACTCGGGACAACACCGAGTATACAGTGATTATCACCCGTCAGCCTTGTCACACGAGGCAACTTTTACAGGCAACTTGGAGGCAACCAACTGCAGTGCATGCTATGGGATCACTTTGGTAGCACAGAAGTAATTTTTAAAACAATGTCTTACGATTCCCAATAACAACTATGTGAACATTCAAATGTGAATGCCTTTCCTTCATGGAGATTGCCTGGAACTGATTGCCTGTAAATCACCTCGTGTGACATGGCCCCCCAAGGATAACATAAAAAGTAGTACAAGAAAAGTCAAGCCAATGCCTCATATCAGTTTAAACCATGTAATGGTTTTTATTTCTTGTAAAAACAGTGAAACAGATTTTCAGATTCACAACAAATTGCCGTCTCATTATAAATCTTGCACAACTGACAATAAGTTAATCTTTGATATATTATTATCATCTTCTGACAGCAATACAAAACAGCTTCCAACACTGATTTTGTTATAATTAGTTTGCATATCAGTTGATTGTAATTTAAATATAAAATGCACACATTTTACATAATTGTACTTTTTAAATTGTTCTTCTCAGTATAAAAATAACGAGTTCTGAATCTTCTTCTATTTCTTATCTTGGAGCTTTTTCCAAATCTCGTCTTTGGGCTTGGTCTCCCGGCTCCTTCAAACCTCCAGGTTTGGTGTATGAACCACCAAGCAAAATGCACACTGCTCCACCAGGGTCCAGTTTCATAGAGCTGTTTAAGGAGAACACATTGCTCAACAACTTTCTGCTTAGCAGAAATGTGCAGGATACCAGTCACAAATTGTACATGTGACATGGTATTTTGGCTGGTAACCCTATTCTGGTAAGCATCATTTTGTTGTGCTCAGCTACTTTTTGTGCACGCTGCTCAAAAATTGATAACGAAGCCCAAGCCGGAGCCGGAGCCGGAGCCGAGGTTTGGAAAAAGCCCTTACATTCATCTGCATTTACAGCGGAGAGTGAAAGGCCATGTCTGAATTGGCGGCTATGGCTACGGCTACAGCTGGATCGCTGTGTCTTTAATCTTCATGCACTGAAGTAAAGGACGTCCTTAGCCAACACCCTTAGCAACAGTTGTAGCCGTAGCCGTTGCCAGAAATTTAGGCCTAATAAAGCTAAAAAAAATCAAAAATCCTTCTAATGATCAGCAGTATTAATTTCTAAATACTGATCGACTAAAAATGGGGTGCCCTGCAGGCTGGCACAAGCTGGGACAGAGTGTTCCAGAGGCCCTAGGCACCAGTGTTCAGTAGGCCCTATACACAAGTGTTCCATGGGCTCTGGGCACCAGTGTTCTGTAGGTCCTAGGCACCAATTTTCTGTAGGCCCAAGACACATGTGTTCTGTAGGCAAAAGGCCCTAGTCAACAGTACTCCAAAGGCCCTAGCATATAAGTTTGTTTGTTATGCCCTGGACCTCATTACAATGTATTATGTTTTGAGGTTTGCGGTAAACTATTTACTAGGGCTGAGCTTTTTTCAAAGTCAAAAGAAACGCTGTTAGTGTTAGCATTTTTAAAACAATATCTTGTGTGTGTGTGTGTGTGTGTGTTTGAGTACTTGTAGTGATATTCCAACGGAGGACTTATAACAAAAGGGACAATAGGGTCCCCGGTTGGGTGAAGGTCCCCAGTTGGAAAGTGTGTACAAACCCAATGGGAGCTGTTGCCAAAGTACAAACAAAAGAGGGACAATAGGAGGTCCCCGATTGCAGGTGTTTACACACTTGTGTGTACTTGTAGTGACATTCAAACTGAAGACTGATAACAAAAGGGACAATAGGTCCACGATTGCTATCACAAAGGAAAACGGTGGGGACCATGTTTGTCAGGACAAAGAGTTGAACAAAGGAGGGTCCACGATTGGAGGACATTACATTACTTTCTCTGTTGTATGTTTATACGCAAATCAATGGGGGAGGGGGGCAGAGCTCGAATTGTACACTGGACCGCAGGCCCGAGGACAGTGATTTTACATTACATCTCTGATGTTCAAGTGTTGACTTTGAGGTTTGAAAATATCTTTCAATTCTGTCGAGTATCAAAGTACACTCACCTATAAGACTAAGATAAATCCTCCCTTAGTGTTTGTTCAAATTTAAAAACAGTTTATCTGTTCAGTTTTAAAGTTCTTTCTCATTGAGATTCTGGTCTTGTAAAATCAATTCTGGTCCAGTAAAAATTCTCAGCTACTAAGCCCTGTGGTGTTGTGGAATTTTACCCCAAATTCAAGCCCTGGAGGTGAGGATAGATTTCAAAGAGTGAGATTCAATTCTACAGATGAATAATTAAAAGTAAATTGATAATTTGTTTTACCGTTTAAGATGTAAACAAACAAACAAACAAAAACAAGCAATGTACTGTATGTGTTAATGTATAATTGCTTAAATTAATTATAACTTTTTTGGGTGATTAAAAAGAAAAATTTGAAAGTGAACTTTTAAGTTGTTAATTATTCAACAACATCGTAGAATACTCTGGCAAGCTGGTAACGGATGGTAAAGGCAATAATGCTTCCAAATACCTGGGGGAAAAAAGAAAAAGGCCAAGTTAGAACAAATCATTTAAATACTTCCAGCATTGCATTTGGATGATTAAATAAGCCAGCATTCTCCCTTAAGAGAGGTCAGCTGGCCAAAGGCCAGTTAACGTGGCGTGTCGTGGCTGAGCGGTTAAGAGCACCGGACTCAAGTTCTGGTGTTTCTGATCAGCAGAGTGTGGGTTCGAGTCCCGGTCATGACACTTGTATCATTGAGCAAGATACTTTACAATAATTGTTTTGTCCTTCGGATGGGACATTAAGCCGTATATGTAGGTCCAATGTAGAATAAAGACAGGCACTGGTCTTACAGGCCCAATGATTTCAGACGATAAACTTGCAGTGACGTAAGCTTTCAATTTCTGAGTTATGATTTGTCTTCTCTGAAGTGACATAGTTTGTCAGCTACACCAGCAGTTAACTGTACGTTTGATCGTCTGCTGCATGCTGCGTGTGCATAATGTTTTTATAAATATACACGAATCTCCGTCCGTGTGAATGGGATGTGAGGTCAAAGGTACATCTGGCAGGATCCTGCCAGGCGCTCAAGGCTGGTATCTGGTGTTATTCACGAGCCTCGAAGTGTGACGTTAGATGTTCAGGCTAGAGTGAGTGGGACTAGGTATTAAGGGTTGATATACAGAGGGCAGTGTTTTACGTACCTGGATTATAAGCATATATGTTGTTAGCCTGGCCTCATGGGTTGGCCCGATGAGCTTTAGTACAAAGTTGATGATGGTGAAATTGTTGCATTCGGTGTATTCACCGTCCTCACCAACACCTTGCCTGATTTCAATCAACCGGAGAGCACCAAAGATCTTGAGGATCAACTTGCCTGCAATCATCACGAGAAAGATTGGATAACTAAAGAAAACTCAAGGAGGCCCTGGCCCTCACTTGGTGTCAATCTTCAGAGGGCGGTTAAAGGTAGGGTCATAGATTGGTAAATACTCCAAAAATTAATGACCATAAAAACTTACTTGGTGAAGAGCACTGCAGCTGTTGATAGTATAAACTTTTTTGAGACAGGAGTCCCTTCGAAGTTTGTTTGTTTGTTTGTTGATTTTTATTTCCATTCATACATTCATGCACGGATTGGTAAATCCAAACCAATCAATACATAGTAATAAAACACAATACAAAGAAAAAATGAGTTTTTTTTTTATAATATTAAGAGTATGAATGGAGGTGTCATCCTGAAAAGGCCTTCTGTGGTAGGAGCACCCGAAGCTGCTGACAACAATTAAATAACATGTAAAGTTATTTTCAACATTGAAATGGACCACCTTTTGAAATGAAATTTTCCAAGGTTAGTTCTATGGTATATATCTACAACTATATAGGCGTGTCATGGCCACGCGGTTAAGAGCACCGGACTCAAGCTCTGGTGTTTCTGATCAGCAGAGTGTAGGTTTGAGTCCCGGTCATGACACTTGTGTCCTCGAGCAAAGCACTTTATCATTATTGCTTCTCTCCACCCAGGAGTACAAATGGGTACCGGCGAGAGCTGGGGAGTAACTTGCGATGGACTGTCAGCCTGTCCAGGGCGAATAGAAATATTCTCAGTCGTTTTGTGCCAAGGAAACCGGATATAAACACCGGCCTGATGAGCCATATTGGCTCGGGACAGACTTTACTTTACTTAGATAAGACGTATACAATCCCTTTAAGATTTGTATAAACTCACCAAGAATGTTGACATCTTTTGTCTTGAACTTTGTGTAGCTCATTCCAACTTTATCTGTTTTTGGATTGAATCTATTGAGAAAAGTTGAATACAAAAAGAAGCTTGTTTAAATCTTTATATTTCTTAGCCACATATTTTTCACGATGTCAACAACGCTGTTAAAGGGGCTGTGTCGTCATGATAAAAGCAGGCCTGTGGCTGTACATGGAAATATGAACTCTCACCCAGTTACAGCACACGCACGCGTGCTCTCCATAGATATGATATTGAGGGAGGCATGTTACACCCACGTATTCAACTGTGCATGGTTGTGAACTGTGGTTTAGCTTCATATGTCTGTTTGGTTATAAATCTGGAGCATGCAGTATCATGCCTAGCAGAAAATGCCCCGGAATGCTCAATACCAGTGTTTTTGTAAAAAACAAGGGGCATGGTCTACATGCTTTCAAAATCTATCTCTGTAATCGAGGGGGGACATTTGATTTAATGAAAAGATGATTTGTCAGATGTAATTTTTCCATTATCATTATTAAAGGTATTGTAAAGGATTGGCAGAGCTGACAAAATAGTTGCAGACAGTGTTTATGTTTTGTGTGAAAAATCATGCACAATTTTAAGCATGTAAACACCATGTCCTTAATTTCGATTGTTACAACCAAAATCATGCGTTGCATTTTTAAAAAGGTTTTCAGATACAGTTTTCTCAAACACGACTTCATTTCAGAGGGAAATATTTCACAGAAGAAATGGTTGTAGTATGAACTTCATAATCAGTAAAGCTTTCAGATTAATATTTAAAACAATATGTTGCAAGAAGTTCTTATTCTTTTAGTGAGAAATTACCTCTTTCTCAAAAACTACGTTACTTCAGAGGGAGTCGTTTCCTACAATGTTTTATACTAAAAACAGCTCTCCGTTGCTTGTTACCAAGTAAGTTTTTATGCTAATATTTGTTTTGAGTCATTACCAAACGTGTACGATACCTTTAAACACAAAAGGAATCCATAACATTCCACCTACTTTGGCAATCGGTGCCTCGGGCACGGTATGATGTGAAACAGCTGCGGGACTGAGTAGACGAAGTTGAGGACTTGTGGAATGAAGAACAGCAACATCGTCTTACTGAAGTGACCCAGGATCCCCACGACGGCAAAGGTCATGCCGGAGAAGTAGCAGAATGTGTCACCGACAAAGAGCGCAGATGGGTACCTGGTGGGGGCGGTATACATGGCAGGGATGAGATTTGACGAACGTGAAAATTCCTGAAAATGGCTTGCTGGCCTGGGCTCCCCCTTATTCTCGACATGGAGCATCCCAGATGTTACAATTCAGGAGGTTTACAGACTCTGTGCATCACTAGAAATACAAATCTACAGGTTTGGAAGCATTGTGGACTAATTTCCTTCGCCCCCAATTCAGGAGGTTTACAGACTCTGTACATCACTAGAAATACAAATCTACAGGTTTGGAAGCATTGTGGACTAATTTCCTTCGCCCCCAATTCAGGAGGTTTACAGACTCTGTACATCACTAGAAATACAAATCTACAGGTTTGGAAGCATTGTGGACTAATTTCCTTCCCCCCAATTCAGGAGGTTTGCAGACTCTGTACATCACTAGAAATACAAATCTACAGGTTTGGAAGCATTGTGGACTAATTTCCTTCCCCCCAATTCAGGAGGTTTGCAGACTCTGTGCATCACTAGAAATACAAGACTACAGGTTTGGACACAATGTGAAATTTCTTTCTGAAATAGATTTTTTTTCTGAAACAGATGGTTAACAATTATTGCAATTATTGCCGTGCCCTTTTGAACATGAATTTCGAAGCCTGTAAACCTTAACCTGTAAACCTGGTATAAATTCCTCACGATGCATGTCTCAATTGTGTCTCTTTTTGCCGGGCAAGTTCGGGCAAGCAATCTGCGACCAAAGCTTGCCCGACCGAGGGCAAGTAAGAAAAGAAAAAAATTATCGAGGCCTGGGATACCGGTGCTATAGAAGACGTCATTATTATTCATATTATTATTATAAATTGAACATGGTCACGCAAAGTGTTCATGCAGTGCCTCAAATCACGTCAAACTGTTTACTTACCAGTTATAATATAAAATAGCTGCGCACACTGCACAGTATGGGATCATGAAGTATAAAGAGAAGAGGCTGGGCTCTGGCAAATTACCTGCAGAAAAAGAAGAAGAAAAAAAATGGAAAAATTGGAAAATTTACCCTATACCCGGTCTACTCGCCTTTCCTCCATTACCGAGCAACACAAGTCTGCCATTACCGACCACGTTGCAGCTACAAACCACACAATTAAATGGGACAATGCCACGGTAATTGATAGAGAACCTGACAAAACCACTAGATGGCTTAGGGAGGCCATTTGGATCAGACGCAGGGGGGAGAACACTCTCAACAAAGACGACAGGGCATACAAGCTCCAGAACATTTCAGACCAACTAGTCCAAACTACGCCTACAACGCCCTCTATGACGACCAAGAAAGGGTTTAAAAGGCAGTTGAGCAAGAAGCTCTTAGGTAGGAGTGAAACGTAACTAAAATAATATGTAAAGTACCTAATGTAAAGTAACATCTACATTATTGTTGGATTCGAAAAAATTTTATCTGTGACGAAGCTCCTAGCTTAGGAGTGAAACGTCACTAAAATAATATGTAAGTAACATCTTCTTCCTGGAGGACTCCCGCACCGCCCAGGTAAGGGTCCCGCCTAGGCCCATGACCCAGACAGACTCTCGCCCGGTGTGCCCTCCTTGGGACATGGACCGAGTCTGACCGGCCACCTGGTGGGGAACGGAGCTCTGCAGGCCCCCTCCACAGTATTTTTGGATTTCAAAAAACGAACCTCTTTATCCATGATTATCAACAATCCGGATGAACTTATTTAATGAAAACACAATGCATTGTTCTATAATAATTATCCCCGCCCGTTTGTCCTAAATGAGGCCAGATTGTTCCACGGAGGACGAGGTTGGTGTCTACATGGAGTCGTCCACGTTGTTTTGAAGGCATTTTTAATCTGCAAATAAAACTTACCAGTCAGTTGGACAAGATTAAAGATGATTATGCTAATCCCGATTATGAGAGATTGTCCAGCTTCGACTCCGTTAATCCCCGACAGTATGTTGATGGCGTTAGTGCAGAAGACAGCCAGCATTCCCATGTAAACGTAATACAGCAAACCTACAAAGATAAAACATGTATATTTTACTGGTTCTATTGTATTGTTTTTGACATTGAAAAGTTACTACTGTATGTACAAATACAAAACTTAGGACCTATAAACTATATATATCATCCACTGTGGTTTTGAATGATAAACTAGGCCAGCCTGCAACATATCATGAGGTGAATGCATCTACATGTACGTACACATAGTCAACCCTCTTACTGTCTGACCATTCAATAACATCTATTGTGGTTTTCAATGGTAGATAGACTAGTACCAGCCCGCAAAATGATATTGTGCTGTGAATGCATACACTGTACTGCCTGACCATTCAATATCATCCTGTGGTTTTGATCGATAGATAAACTATGCCAGCCTGCATTATGATATCATGCGGTGAATGCATATACACAGTACATAGTTAACCCTCCTACCGTCTGACCAATCAATATCATCCACTGTGGTTCTGAATGAAAGATAAACTATGCCAGCCTGCAATATGATATCATGTGATGAATGCATCTACACAGTACATAATCAACCCTCCTACCATCTGACCAGTTAATATCATCCAACTGCGGTTTTGAATAAGGGAATAAAAGAGTGGCGACGAGGTCTTAATTGGCCGCTTAAAATTGGCAGGGTCGTGGCCGTGCGACAAAAGACCGAGCTGAATGAGAGGTCGCACGGCCACGACTATGCAAGGTTTTAAACAGCCGGTTAAGACCGATTCACTACTCTTTTATTCCCACTCATAAATATCCTTTCTGTTAACAAGCGTAATAATGCTGAAAAATCTGTAAATCGAACCAAAGGTTTTCCATGGTCTGTACAGAAACCCTGGTCTTGATCACTCACCCAAATCCAAGTAATTGCCCAAGAACTGATCCAGAGGTTTTGGGACCATGATGGTGGTTGAACCGTAGTTGACAAAGTAGACCATGAGCAGGGGTAGGGTAGCCATGGTGGGCAGTTGAAGCTTGTGACGCCAGCGTAGATTCAAGACATCGTCGGCAAAACCAAGGAATATCATACAGCATATTGAGAGTAGAGCAGCAATAAACTCAACAAACTATTGGATAAAGGAATTCATACAATTAACTTAGCCCTGTTCCCAATTTCATAAAGATGCTTAAAGAGTGTGTACAACATTGGTAAGGTTGAAAAAATAAATGTTCACAGATTTGCACATAACTTACATGGTATAAAGATGGTCATGTTGGAAAATTTCCCTTGAAATAGACGATGTGACCTCTAAAGTTACTCGAAAACCAACATGATGCGCGCGCATGTCGCCGGGCAAAACCTTTGTGTACTGACAGCCAGCTAGAAAGTACATGCAATCTTACCATGAGTACGCGTCTTCTTGCCCAGCGGAACATGACTTGGACAGTGTTTTGTCAACAGAGGGCGGTTTGAATGTAAACAGAGGTCACATTGTCTATAGTTTTGCTTGAAATGCTATAGTTTTTAGGAAATGAGTAAAACAATTAGTCTTTATCACTGGTGATAAAATCCGATGTTTGAAAACAGTGAAAATATATTGAGGTTTTTTTTACTGTTTTCTCATGACTCCAAAGACCGATTTAGCTTAAACTTTCTCTGGTTTGTTATTTCATGTATATGTTGGGTCACATCAAGTGTGGATACTGGTCTTTGACAATTACCAATGCTGTACATTTGCTTTAAAGGGTGTGTACAACATTGGTAAGGTTGAAAATATAACTGTTCACAGATTTGCACAATGGTATAAAGATGGTCATGTTGGAAAACTTCCCTTGAAATACTTTTGTTTGAAATGCTATAGTTTTTAGGAAATGAATAAAACAATTAGTCTTTATCACTGGTGATAAAATCCGATGTTTGAAAACAGTGAAAATATATATTGGGGTTTTTCACTGTTTTCTCATGACTCCAAAGACCGATTTAGCTTAAACTTTCTCTGGTTTGTTATTTCATGTATATGTTGGGTCACATCAAGTGTGGATACTGGTCTTTGACAATTACAAATGTTGTACATTTGCTTTAAAGGGTGTGTACAACATTGGTAAGAGTGAAAATATAAATGTTCACAGATTTGCACATAACTTACATGGTGTAAAGATGGTCATGGTGGAAAACTTCCCTTGAAATAGTTTTGCTTGGAATGCTACAGTTTTTGAGCAATTAGTAAAACAATTAGTTTTGATCTCGCGAGTCCAAAACCAGATGTTTTAAAACAGTGAAAACATATACATGTAGTTGGGTTTTTCACTATTTTCTTGTGACTTAAATGACTGATTGGGCTAAAACTTTCACAGGTTTGTTATTCCATGTATATGTTGGGTCAGATAAACAGTGGTTACTGTTCTTTGACAATTATCAATGTTGTCCTTGTGCTATAAAGGCAGGGTGTACTTATGATTTTAGCATCGGGCCAGTAAACTCACAATGGGACAAGCCCGGTGGTCTTGTGTTTTTCAATTGAATAAAATATCTCATTGTGTATCAATATCTTTGTGGCAAAATGTTGACTGTGAATGTGATAATTATCTTTCAATTCTCTGTCAAGCGTACCGAAGTACACTTAACATTAAACACAAATGAAATTGATCTTCTCCGAGCGCTTGTTCAACTCATTTTGATTCTGGTCTTGTAAAAATAAATTCTGGTCCTGTAACAATTTCGATCTACAAGCCCTGCAGTCTTGTAGTTTTTACCCCGAAATTCGAGTCCTGACCACTGTTAACCCTAACCATGCTAATGCAACAATATGCACCAAATGGTAAAAGTTGTTGTAATCCGACATTGCATTTGGCAGTCAACTCAGATGTCATTCTTCGACTGAATTTGTTGCATTTAGCAGTCAAGTGACTTCATATTGGTGTTGCAATTTGTTGTAGTCACCACTACACTTATAAAAATGTGCATAGTGTTGCATTTAGCAGGGCAGACCCCCTTGCTCAGTCCAAACACAAACAACATGCCTGCACAATGCAAAAAAATCCCTTGTTGCATTTTGTTGCATTTGGCATGGTTCTCATTTCAACTGTGTTGCATTCTGTTGTATTTGGCAGGGTATGTGGAGGGACCCTGATGGGGGTTAAGGGAGAACGCTGCCCTGCCTGCTGACACTATTCTTTCTTACCCTGTGGTGGGGGAAATTCTCATAACTATTCTCCGACCATGACCTCAAGAATGGCACAGGAATAAAGAAGAACATGATAATCAGGAACATTGCGCCGGCGATCACACCGAGGGATTCAGGCCTGCAAGAAACAATACATAGTGTTAGCCAGAGGGGTGTCTGGGTGTCTTTTGGACACTCTACAAATCTGTTAAACAAGGCTACTTCACCTTGACTACCGAGACCAAAATATCTAAATCTTGATCATGGAGAAAGAGTAGGCTGTGTGGTTCATTTGGCTCAATCCCATTGATCTGTTGATTATAAAACAGTCAGGCCTGGGCGGTATTTCATAGAGCCGCTTAAGCACAAAGAGTAGCTGAGCACAACAAAATTATGCTTTATACCAGACTACGGTTACTAGCCAAAATACCATGTCATATGTACCATCTGTGACTGGTATCCTGCTTATTTTTGCTAAGCAGAAAATGTTTAAGCAATATTTTCTGCTTAAGCAGCTCTATGAAATTGGGCACCCTGTTTCAAATTTGGACACCCAGATTCTAAATTTCCAGCAAATTTTGACACCCTTTTACCAAATCCTGGCTAAAACCTTGGAAAGAAACACATGGCATAAGGCTCAAAATTCATATGTCCGTCGTGCGTTGTGCTTAATGCGTATTGCACAATCCTTCAAAATGAAAATACATGCCAAACAATGCATATGAATGATTTTTACGGATAACGCAGTACGCAATACAGATGGATACATGGAATTATGTGAGTTGCTTGACGTGTATTTTCATTTTTACGCATTGCGTACTACGCATTATGAACAATGCATAACTACATGGATTTCCGGCCAACAAAGCCTATAGTCCTAGGAATAGATAAAGCTTCTTGTCAAAAGTCAACATTTGAACATATTAATTGTTTTCAAATTAAATATGAATAATATACACAGTGAGGTACTGTTACTGTTTTGATAAACACACAAAAACCACCGGATTTGTCTGGTCTTGAGTTTACTGGCCAGATGCTAAAGCCATTGGCCTCAGGTATTCAGTCAAGTATAAATTTCCAGCCATGACCTTTAACATTAATAATAAATCATGCTAACTTAGCTGCATAGAAGCAGGGAAAGGAAATTGTTACCTGAGGAGTATTATTATACATGTTTAATGCAAAGGGTAATCATTTAATGACAGTGAAATAAGTCAAGTCAATGAATGAACACACAACAAACAAACATGAACTGAAAATGCAGTTTCACTTGTTGCATGCTTGTTGCATCCCTCGAGAGCAAATACCTACACAAGAACTTGTGTCTTTCCTGGGGGCGTCTTTTTGCTCATATCTCGACCACTCAATCCAGCCTTCAAAAACAGCTCAAACGACACCGGCAGCAACCTCAAAGTCACTACAAATCCAACCAGTGACATCACTGTGTTCACTATTAACGGGATAAACATCTTCCAGTCGACTGCCGGAGTGGCCATCATTCTCGAGAATTAATTGCAGAGAAATCCTGCAAAAAATGACGTTCCGCACAGACGTCGACCAGCTGCGAAAAAGGGGGGACGTCCACGCAAGATCAATGAAAATTTCATCAATTTTGTTTGTCTGCTGCCCTCTAGTGGCAACCACTACTACTCGACAGGAGCATGCGCAGGATTAGCCTTTAGTCAAGGCGCACCGCGGCACCCAGCCCGGATATCACGCACGACAAAAGACTAGCGCTTCGCCGCTCGCGCTGGTCTTTTTTTCGTGCGTGATATCTGGGCTGGGATGCCGCGGTGCGCCTTGACTAAAGGCTAGCACAGGATCAGAGTTAAATGCACAGACAATCGGTGACAGGTCGACCTGTTTTGTTTTTGTCAGTGTTCTTACTGTAAAGGTCCGTGGTCAGGTAGTCTTCCATATGAATATTTGCAATATTCCTAAATCAGTGGTTTTCATCTGGGTAAATCACATTCAGGAGAGGTATGTATGTCTTTTGCTATCGATCTTATTCTTATTCTCGTTGTATCTGGTCAGTGTGTGTCTTGAGGGGACAGCCAGAGCAGAGGGTGTGCCCTATCCTACACCACACGGTAAGGTACGCCAACGTATTTGGGGTGGGGGGGGGGGACGGGGTGGGGGGAACATGCACCGATGTCCTATCTATAACACCAGGGTTTGGGGGATCGGAACAATGCTACCCAACACAAGGTTTTCTCCAATCTCTGTTCGTACCCCACAGATAATAATTATAATTTCTTCTGAAAAGGGAAATAAAATAAAACGGCAATTTTGCATATGCCATGGACATGATGGAAATACCCCGTAAATGTGATTGTGAACATATTGGTGAAGGTTATGTCATGTGTCATGTGTACTCTGTCTGTGTGTGGAAATAATGCCCCCCCCCCCCCCCCCCGGCCGGAGGAGGGGCACAAATTATTATTGGGCCATTTTTCAACAATCCATTTAAAACTAGAAGCCATGGCGCGCCTTCAAATCTTTGATTTACAGAAAATGTTATGGACTTGTGGGTTTACATTTTATGAATGAGTCTCTGCGCATGAGTTTTTCTCTATCTTAGTTGTACTGCACCCCTACGAACGAACGAACGAATGAACAAAGGAACGAACGAAACGTGAGTTGTGGTTTAGTATCTTTTGCTCTGTTTTTTCGGGGCCAGTGTATTTTGTGTGTGTGCGTGTGCAGGAATGTGATACACACAAAATGTCAGTTGACGGAACTGCCTAAATTATTATTAATAATATTAATAATATTATTGATAATAGGGCCTATTTAGGCAGTTCCGTCAACTGACATTTCGACCAAAACCTAAATGAGAAGGAACTTTCTAAAAGTTTAACATTAGAAACTGTTTTATTTGACAAACATTAAGGGAAGATTTATACTTACATGTATACACATGTACATGTAGGTGAGCGACTTTGATAACCGACTGAAGTGAAAGATTTTTACCAGACTCAAAAGTCAACATTTGAACATAATTTTTGGTTAATTAGACAGAGAGGTAACATTATTCAATTGAAAAACACAAGACAGTCGGACTTGTCCACTCATGAGTTTACTGGCCCAACGCTAAAATCACTGGCCTCGGGCCTCTGCTCCAGTGTAAAATCCGAACCCTGAATACATTTGTCATTGTGAGGAGAGTTGTTTGGGGAGCAAATTTTCAATGAACTCAAAATTTCAGAAATAAAGTTTTGATTTGTATAATGTGAATCTTGTTGGTTTTCTGTCTTTATTTATCACAGATTTAGATACGTTTTGGAAAGTATTCAAGCTCAATCTTGTTGGTTTTCTGTCTTATCACAAAGTATTCAAGCTCAATGTTCACGACATGATGAGTGCAGCTGTTAGTTCTGCAGGCTTTATGAATTTCGGATCGATGCCGTACGACGACATCTACCTGGAGGACGTAAGCTCTGACGAAGATGAAGATGAGCATGTCATGTCCAACTCCCGCAAGCCACTTATGTCACCACGTAAGCGGCGCCCGAGGATCACGCTGCGGCAGCCGCCTGCAACCGTTAAAGTTCACCCACTGATAAAGCGCCGCATCTTAAGATGGTGCTATGTGGTTGTCTCGGCACTTTTCATCAGTCTCATGGTGTTCGTTTTACTCCGGATATCCCACGATGCCATGAATCGCGACGACGATCTTCCAGTGAGCTTACCAGGTGACAAGGAGTCCTCAAAGAAAAAACCACCGCCGCCTCCCGCACCGAAGAAGCCCAGCAATGAAGTTACCATTCTGCCGTGCACTGACTTTGAAGTTGAAGACGTCTGGATACAAAATATTCCCAAATTACTCACAGAGACGGCGGTTCGGTTGGTTGATGTCAACAAAGATGATATTTTGGATGTTGTCATGGGATTCTCTACTGGTAGGTTCTAATGCATGTATAATCAATATTAGTCCCGGCCCTGGTGGAGCCGAGACGTTGGACGAAGTACCTCTAGCTGGGACATAGACGGGGATGTGCAAAAAAACCGTGCCATGCTAGCCAGGACAAATACGGGGACTTGCACGAGGTTGCACAAATGTGTTGTGACAAATACCCAGCATGCTTGGGCTGGCCGAGATCGTGCAGGGGTTGTGACAAAAGCCCCGCATGATAGGGTCAGTGATCATGCAGGGGTTGTCAAATACTGCTCGCATGCCTGTGCTGTACAAAAAGCAAGTACCCCGGCCAGGCAGTAGCAGGACATGACATGGGGCCAATTTCATAGAGCTGCTTTCAAAGCAAATTTTTGTGCTAAATTTACTATGCTCAGTAAAATTTGCTTAAGCGTAAGTGTTTTTTTACGAGTTAGCAAGAAAATTAGGTGGCCAGCTTGCGTGTTCACCATGGATTTTCATTACCATTACGTCTTTCATTTTCATACAGTAAGCACCGGAAGGTTAGCATGCCTTTTCGTGTGCTTACGGTTAGCACAAGCAGCACTATGAAATGGAAACTCGTGCAGTAAGCACAAAGTTGGTTCTTATGAAATTTCTTTAGTACGTATGTATTTCCTTCAGTGTTTTATTCAATCATGTAGTGGGAAAACCCGCATGAGTGAGTGTAGTGTGTTTGGCTTGCGAGGTCAAAGGTACATCTGGCAGGTAACTGCCAGTTTCTAAAGGCCAGTATCTGGCGTTATTCACGAGCCTCTCAGTGTGAAGTACGATGTTCGGGTTATGATGAGCCCGACTCTTCACCAACTGGATTTACAATACGCAGAATTTCCTAAATCTTTCTAAGATCCTGTCGCAGTCTGATTCCATTAAGTCCTCTAATTTCTTTTCCTATCAGGTGTAACCAGCTATTTCGGAGACCAGTTCGTCATGTGCGATATCTACTTCAACGGTACCTCGCCTTGTTTCGGCGGCCTGCTGGCTCTCGACGGCCGAACGGGGAAAGAATTGTGGCGGCATTACGCCTCCAATGAGATCTTCGCCGTGAATTGCAATGCAGATATTGACCAAGACGGGGTGAAAGACTGTCTTGGGGCAGGAAGAGCAGGGGTAAGTGTGTATTTTAGCCAATCAGCATCCTGCTGAGCTAATTAACATCGGAATGAACATTCATGATGGGGTCAACAGCCAATCATAGCACAGTATCATGAATGAAAGATTGTCTTAGTGCAGTAATAGCAGGGGTGCTTGTCTGTTTTAGCCAATCATCATAGTGGTGTGATGTACAAAATGAATATTCATGATGGGGTCAATAGCCAATTATAACACAGTATCATAATAGTGCAGTAAAAACAAACTGTACATGTCTGTTTTAAGCAATCAGCATCCTGTTGTGATGTTCCAAATGAATATTCATGAATATTTATGACTTTTTGATTTCATCTCCTGTTATCCCCTTTCCCACTGGTGCTTGTTGTGTGATGTAACTAGGCCTATCACACCCGACACAGATGTATCAAAACAGTCAACATTTTCTTTTCGATGGGTATGCTGAGCTTCACAGTTTGAATTACGAAATCCATGAAAAATCATAAAATAATAACAAAAACTTAAAGTGCGCACATATATTCACCCTTAGGGTGCTGAAGGCACCTACAAGAATACAGTAAAAAATACCTACAAAAACTTAAAATACAAACATGTGGAAAATGACAATGAAAATGCAATTGCAATGAGCGAGAAAACATCAATGCGTTTTGAATTGAGATTTAAAAGTACATTTAAGGAAATTGTTTGAAGTATGTACATGTGCAGCGGGAACAAATGAGGAGCAGCAGTGGCAAATGCCCTGTGCCCCAAACTTCTTTTGGAACGAGGCTAAACAAATTCAGGGGCTTTAGATGATCGTAGACAAGGACTAGTGACAGAGGGAATATGAATGAGACAAGAAAATGTAGCTAGGGGCTAAGGCATTGAGCCATTATATGTGCGCACTTTAAGTTTTCGTTATTATTGAACAACAGCTTTGTAAAGGATAGGCCTACAGGGTGATGTGCCCTTTTGTTGTTGTGTTGTCCCTTTACAGTTTGTGGGAATCCTTTACTATAAACTTAAAGGCACTGTACACGTTTGGTAATTACTCAAATTAGCATAAAAACTTACTTGGTAACAAGCGACGGAGAGCTGTTGATAGTATAAAACATTGTAGGAAACGATTCCCTCTGAAGTAACATGTAGTTTTTGAGAAAGAGGTAATTTCTCACTGAAATAATAAAAACTTCTTGCAAGAAGTTTTTATTGATATCTGAAAGCACATAAATTTGTACAACAACAGTGTTTTTTCTTTCATCATTTTCTTGCAACTTCAATGACCAATTGAGCCCAAATTTTCACAGGCTTGTTATTTTATGCAAATGTTGGGATACACCGAGTGAGAATACTGGTCTGTAATAATTACCAAACATGTTTAGTGCCTTTAAGAAACTAGTTTCAGACGACTTTTGGTGGTCAAATTTGGGGGAAAAATCTACAAGACTGCAGGGCTTGTGCATGTAGCTCAAAACTTTTACTGGACCAGAGAATTTGTCACAAGACCGGAATCAAAATGAGAACAATACTATCTACACAGTTTCACATAGCTGTTTTTGGAATAAGCACTAAGAGAAGATTTATCTCATTTTTATTATGGGTAACACTTCAATACTCAACGGAATTGAAAGATGTATATTATAAGTTTAAAATTAAAAATGCAGTGAGGTTTTATTATTCAAAAACACAAGACCGCCGAACTTGTACGGTCATGAGTTTACTGGCCCGACGCTAAAATCACTGGCCTCGGGCCTGCGAGTGCGGTCCAGTGTTAATTTGAGCCCTGACTGTGTTGAGGCTTGGCAATCCATGGAAGCGTAATATTACACTACATGTACCAGGATTTGTGTATTGTGTGGTGAAATAAATTGTAAGTACCTGTTGTGTACTCATACAGTGAAAAGCTTTGACAGATTTTTACCTTGAATGGATTGTGTGTCTGTACTCATGCGAAAAACAAAATCATGAAAGGCTTAAAGCCATTGTTAATGACAGACTCAGTTTCTGATAGCTGTTTACTCTGGCGATTCACAGTAAGGGCTCTTAATTTTGCACCCTAGACAGAGAAAAATCTCTATGATTGCAACAGTCGCATTGCAATCAAGTCCTGGAGGGTACGTAAACTTCACACATATAGATCTGCCTAACTGCAGGATTTCGAGCAGAACACACAAACGCTGTTAGGTACTAACTACGGGAAAAACCCGTAGATGAACAAGATGCTTTCTTTGAACATGTACTCTCACTAACTAGTGATATGAGATGGGAATCATGACAAAATATACATCACATTAAAGAGAATGAGTTGCTCTTTCCAATTGTATACCATTGGAAAGAGCAACTCATTTTTAACGTCGGGCCAGTAAACTTAAAACCGTACAAGTCTGGCGGTCAATTGTGTTTTTTAATAATAAAACCTCACTGCATTTTTAATTTTAAACTTATAATACACAAACATCTTTCAATTCTGTTGAGTATTGAAGTGTTACCCATAATAAAAATGAGATAAATCTTCTCAATAGTGCTTGTTCCAACTGTACAGTTTGTTGGGACTGTTAAATTTGAAAGGCAGTAAATAATGAATGTTTATTGTACATGTAATGCGGTAATAAGTGCTACATGTACATGGGCTTCGGCAGAAACGGTGTTTCTGTGACCAGTCAGGCGATTTACGGGTCAACTACAGTGTGATAAGGTTTTGTTTAGAAATATTCTGCCTTCAAATTGTGTACATTGTACATAGTGCACTGTTCAGCTTTGGGTCTTTGCTCTATGGTTGTGTGAACTGGGGCCAATTTCATAAAGCCTGTAACTTACAGTGTAAGCACAAAAACATTTGCACAGCAAAAAAAACCTCTTGCTTAGAAAAAAAGGGTTACAGCAAAAAAAACCTCTTGCTTAGAAAAAAAGGGTTACCAGCCAGAATACCATACAGTTACCATTGCTGGGACTGGTACCCCACTCATTTCTTGCTTAGCATTGCTTAGCAAAGAAGTTTGCTAAGCAGAGTTCTTTGCTTAACAGCTTTATGAAATTGGGCCCAGCAGAGACCATGCATACACATCCGTACCCAGGGCTAAGGGCTCGAAATTTACACTGGACTGCAGACCCGAGGCAAGTCATTTTAGCATCCAGGCCAGTAAACCCATGACTGGAAAAGTCTGGCAGTGAAGAATGTACTTACATGTACCCGTAATACAAATGAGATAAATCTTCTCTTAGTGCTTACTTCAAATTAAAAAAGTTGAAATGTTAAAATGTGTTGGGGTTTTTCCTCTCTATTTCAATTATGATCTTCACATCTTGTAAAAAAGAAATTTGGTCCAGTAAATAATTTTAGCTACAAGCTCTTAGCTGTGGTCATGTGGATCCCCCCGAGAAAAATTGAGCACTGATACAGTGTAGGCCTACACACAATAAAGACTAGTTTTTTTTCAAACTTAAAGGATTGGAATGAATATGAATGTTATTTTTCTGAGTAAAATCCAAATTACTGTCACTGGCTGGAGTCAGAGAGGTCTGGCTGGTTGAGATTAAAGCTTAAAAGCCGAACAATTGAAACAAAAAAGGGAGAACTGTTTTGAGTTCTTAGATTATTGATAGTATATGAATGAATGAACCACCTTGCTTATTGTACCTTAGCCAATCATATGGTTTGATTTTGAAGGATTGGGGCAGTAGTGATCCTACTTATAAACTCATATATCGGTTGATTTTGGAAGATTAAGGCAGTAGGGATCCTACATAAACTAAAATTGGTTGATTTTGAAGGATTGATGCACTAGTGATCACATTAAAACTCATATTGGACTTTGGTTTGTTTGAAAAACTGAGGCAGTTGTTGGGGACAGTACATTTGCCCTTGAAGCAAGTGCATCATAAGGCCTAATCAAGTCTTATTTTGCTTGCTTTTTTGCAGTCATTTAAACTGGTGAGCGGTGCAACTGGACGTGAAATCTGGAAGTTCAAAAACGAAGAACTGCTGGTGTCAATAAGTAATTTCTACACAGCTCAATTTATTCAAGATATTGACGGCGACGGTATACATGATGTGTTGAACATCCACGGGGGAGACCCACTCAGAAATCCAGGTGTGACTACTGTTGTTATAGTTTTCTTGGTCAATTTCAGCAAAAGGTGGAAATACCATCATCTCAACATACCTCCTAAGACCTGGGGCTGATTTCTCAAAGAGATAAGACTAGTCTTATCTGAAGTTGGGACCAGTAACTGGTCTTAACTTAAGACTAGTCCTATTTCTTAGCATTGCCTAGGACTAGTCCAAAGTTAGGATGAGTTTTGTGAAATCGACCCCTGGATCCCAGTTTCAATAAATCAAGTCCAGGCCATACGGCATTTCGAGCCTGCCCAGTGATCTTGGTCCAAATGACCCGGTCCAGCGTGCAAGAACGCAGCTCCTCAGCGCTGGCCAAGCCAGCGTCTCGCTTCAGCATGTCCATAAAGGAGAAACATCTTTTCCCACATGAGAGGCAGTGCCCAGTGTGGAGTCCCAGAGAATGGTTGGAGGCTAGCTGCAAGCTCCATCCAGGGCCCAATTTCCACAGCACAGCAAAATTATGCTTACCAGAATAAGGTTACCAGCCAAACTACCATGTCACATGTACAACTTGTGACTGGTAGTCTGCTCATTTCTGCTTAGCATAACATTTGTTAGCAATATTTTCCGCTTCAGCACCTCTATGAAATTGGGCCCAGGTGACGGACGCAGTTCCCTGCAAGCTTGAGTGGCATTCACGTATCTTTTCTGTCACCCTTGGCATGCCAGTGTAGGGGTCTACATTCGTCATGTGATCCTGCCATGAGATGTTCAGGGCCATACACAGCATCCTGGGCCAAAATTTATGAAGCTGCTTAAGCACAAAAAGGTAGCTAAGCACAACAAAATTATGCAGACCAGACTAAGGTTACCAGCCAAACTACAATGTCACATGTACAATTTGTGACTGGTGTCCTGCTCATTTCTGCTAAGCAGTATTTTTCTGCTTAAAAGCAGCTCTATGAAATCGGGCCCTGGTGTAACACCCAGTTACAGACTTTTTGGTCAGCAGTGACTCTCACCCCTGTGTAAAAATGATTGTTTTTGTTTTTTCAGATGAAGAAGTTACCCACGTTGGTCTGTTGGTTATCATGAGTGGAGCTACGGGTCGTGTGGTGACATCGATGCCAGTCCCTGACGGCCAAGAGTCCTACTACTCTCCACAGGTCAGTTGCTAAAAACAAAGGCCAGAATAATAATAATAATGGTGATCTGGGCCCAATTTCATAAAGCATGTAAACACAAAAACTTGCTAAGAACAGAAAACTCTCGCTTAAGGAAAAATAGGTTCCCAGCCAAAATACCATACATTTACCATTGCTGTGACTGGTACCCCACTCATTTCTTGCTTAGCAAAGAAATTTGCTAAGAAGAATTTTCTGCTTAACGGCTTTATGAACTTGGGACCTGGTCATCCAAGCGAAACTAAACTAAATTTTGGTATTCCTGCAGGTTTACTATCAGCATGGAGGTCGTCAGATGGTCTTATTTGGGACTGGAGGTGAAACACACGGCGGATCATTATGGGTTATCCCTATGAAAGATCTCCTTCATGCTGATGATAAAAAGGTAAGAAGTCATAATGCAAATTTCATTTTGTCTTATTAAATTGAGATGTTTTTGAAGTTGTGTGAATGATAATGAGGATGATAATATGACATCACATGCTCAAAAAGCGCCCTCACTGAGGCCAAAGGAGGCAAATCATTGGACGATAGCTGTTCTTTGTGCGTAAAAACGTGTGTGTGACCTCAGCGTCCCTGTAGCGTTATGCAATCGGTCTATCGACCTAAACATCAATCAATCAATATCATTATTTCCATACTGTCATAAACAAAGTGCATGGTAATAATGAACAGAGTAGACTAAGTTAGGCTTGAACAAGCAAAGTATGGAAACAGTGTGGAGGCTGATTTGATAAGCCGATGCTTGTAATAATCAGCCTGTGGACAGACAGAGACAAGACAAACGCACAAACATAGGACATACAGAAACGAACAAAACAACTTTAACACACAAAGAACAACGCTTTTTAACTAGAATGAGATTTTTTTTAAAGGAACAGAGGATGATGTACCTCGCAAAGCAGTCGACGGAAAGAATGAACATAAATGTATCCATTTCTTATAACAATTGTTGTGATGCGTTTTTCTCCAACAATTTGCAGGTCACATCGATCTACTATGACCCCTTTAAAGGGATCATGACCCCGCCGACCCTGGCTGACATCACAGGAGATGGCGTGGTTGATATCGTCATGTCGATGTTCAACTCAACGACGGTCGCATTCGACGGACAGAGTTTCAAGCAACTTTGGAACTATACGATGCCTGAATCAGAATCTTACAGGTGGGGAACTGCACGGATATTTTTACCTTGACCATCCCCGACCCATCAAAATCCGATTGCTTGTTTTGTGCGATTCTGTTGGACTGAGAACTGCATTAATTAAACTGATCTATAGTAACGCTTTTTATATACCGCACACACAGATACTTGTCAATTGATTGGTGGAACACGCGTCACATGTCATCCAGTATTTTGCCATGTATACTGCCGTGGTGCTCAGAAATTTAATAAAGGAGTCCTATATGGAGTCCTATATGGATAAAGCGTCCTTTCCAAAATAATCGTTCCCCGCCCATTGGTCCAAATGTTTTGATGCGCTTTTCAACAATTTCAGGTCACAGCATTCTACTCTGACCCCTTTAAAGGTATCATGACCCCGCCGACCTCAAGTAATGCACCATACATGTAGGAGAAACTGACTGGGTCAATTTTTAACAATTTTGGGTTGAACGAAGAAAAATTTACTAGAGCGGGACTTGAACCTGCGACCTCTGGATTATTTAATGAGATTGTGTGTTTGTTCTTATCCCCAGCACTCCTGCTGCAGCTTTGTTCAGTGATGACGACATTCCCGATTTCATGATTGCTTATAATCACGGTCCTGGATACCCACTCTATTACTATTCACAAGTAGGTGTAACTCAATTGAAAGGGATTGTATACGTTTGGTAATTGGAACCCACTGTTTGTTTCATCCCTACATAGTTGTAGATATATACTAACCTGTGAACATTTCAATTTCAAAAGGTGGTAGCGTTTTTGAGATATTGCCAAAAATCTTGGGCTGTTATGTCCACGCAGGAAGAATAATCTGCAATTGGAATACACAATCTGAGAAACGTTACTGCAGTAGCGCTTCTTAGACTCAATTTTGGGGGGATAAAGAGTGATACCTTTTTCCATAACCGCAGTAAAGTTTCTCAAAATGCATCCAAAGCTGCTGTACTTCTTACCAAGTAGGTTTTGATTGCCATTAATTTTCAGAGTCATTACCAAACGTGTACAGACCCTACAATAATAGACGTTTGTTTGTTTGAACCCTTTAGAGACCATTCATATAAGATCTATATAATCATCACCATACAACCAGACATGGCTAATATTGTTAAGTTTTTAACACAATTGTTTCTAGTAAAAGGGACTATGAGATCTTATCAGTTGGCCAAACCAACCACAGACTGCTCACTGTCAATATACCTGCGGATAAAAAGAGCTTTACAATGGGCAAACATCTAACTATGAAAACAAATTCATTCGCAACTTATCCTCAATGATTTACACTTTGTATAATATAAACTTTTCCCATGACTTATTCTGGAAAACTTGTAGTTTTGGGAAGGTGCCTAAGTAATCAACTCTGTATCCATTATGGGAAAGCTCCATTAAAGATTTTCAGAGTTTGGCCACAAAAACTCGGAAACTACATGTATACATCCTTTTCACCAGTGGGTATGTTTACTTTGAAATACTTGGGTCATTAAACTTAATGGATGAGCAGTTAGTCTGCCTGGGGCAGTCAGCAGCCCTACTGGTTTGTGCATGATCCAATTAAATCCACTGTTTGGAAAATGTACATGGAGATAACAGGTGTTAGTTGTCTGATGAAAAGGATGTTTTATTCTAGCCTCTTTCTTTAATGGAGCTTTCCCGTAATGCTGTCACAACGCATTTTCCACCAATCACAGGTGACGGTCCTGGACGGGCGTACTGGTCAGCCAATCCTAGATGCCCCTGTACGGACAGCTGGCAGCTCCCAGTCATCACCACTTGCTATCTCCATTGAGGGCAAAGGTCATGACCTCTTCATGTACTTCACCCTGGATTGTCTAGGTCACGAAGGAGAGAGCTCGGAATTTCAGTTCTTTCAAGGTAGTGATTTCTTGGGCATTTCTGGGCCCAATTTCATAGAGCTGCTCAAGCACAAAAACTAGCTAAGCACAACAAAATTATGCTTACCAGTAAAAGGTTACCACCTAAAATACTTCTTTACATGTACATTTAGCATACGTGACTGGTATCCTGCTTATTGTTTTTTAGTAGAAATTGTTTAAGCAATATTTCTGCTTCAGTAGCTCTATGAAATTGGGCAAAATTTTTAAAAATTTGACAATAGTTGTGGACAATCGGATTGGATTCGAACCCCCCAATCTAGAGCAGATGTCTCACCGCTAGACCACCAAACGGGCTTGGTGACGAGAGTCCAGTTCAAATCCTGTCATGGCGTGTCATGGTCAAGAAGTCATGCACACCGGACTCAAGCTCTGGTGTTTCCGATCAGCAAAGTGTGGGTTCGAGTCCCGGTCTTGACACTTGAGTCTTTAAGCAAGACACTTAACCATTATTGTTGTGATAAAGCGCTATATTATCAATATTTATATCCGGTACCACAACAATTGAATAGATTATAATAATTGCACCAGGAATAACAAATGTTATTTTTGTTATAGGTTAATAGTTTTGTGACATCTTTCTCGGTGACTTGGCAAGTCGTACTCTTCATGTAAATTTTGACATCCATTATATTTGTTTTCATCATCAGAAGATAACTTGGGTAAAGGTGCCAAGAGTCGCTCTGATTTTTGCCAGCAACGATTCGGCAGCAAGAGCTACACCAGACTCCAGCTTCTGAATCAACACATGGAGACACCAGGAAAGCCGATCTACAACTCATGTAAGAGCATTTCTTGAATTATTTGTCTGACCAGTAGATATCAACTCATTAATAATAATGGCTTCTTATGTAGCGCTCATATACGTCACTCAGTGACACTCAAGGCGCTTCAACATTCAGTATTTTCCTGCAAGGTATTTTGCTACATTTCTGAAGTATATGAAACCTACTGCTTTACATAGCACCATGTAATGGTTTACAAGGTGCTGTGGCGCAATATGCAGCCAATCAAACCAGGAACATCGGGGCGAACCCCTTTTCGATTAGTGCACTGGGTTCTTTTACGTGCATTACACAACACAACCGACCAACAGCTTTACGTCCCATCCAAAGGACGGAGCAAAATGGTTAAGTGTCTTGCTTAAGGACACAAGTGCAACGTCCAGGACTCGAACCCACACTCTGCTGATCAGAAACACCAGAACTTGAGTCCGGTGCTCTTATCCGCTCGGCCACGACACACCATTGTGAGGTTTTGAATGATAGAGATTTATTTTGTGCTTGGCTACTTTTTGTGCTTAAAAGTCCTGGTCCCACTTGTGTCCTTAAGCAAGACACTTAACCATTATTGCTGAGTCCTTCGGATGGGACATTAAGCCGTTGGTCCTGTGTGTTGTGTAGTGCATGTAAAAGAACCCAGTGCACTTAGCGAAAAAGAATAGGGGTTCGCCCCAGTGTTCCTGGTTTGATCGGCAGTATATTGCGCCACAGCACCTTGTAAATCAGTACATGGTGCTATGTAAAGGAATTGGTCTCATACTACAAAAACGTAGCTCCACAATACCTTGCAGGAATAACTGAATAATGAAGCGCCTTGAGCGTCACTGAGTGACGGATATGAGCGCTATATAAGAAGCCACTATTATTCATATTATTATTAAAGGTAGGGTTGCCAAATTTCTGCACTGGCTGTTTAAAAAGTGAAGAATGCTCAACAGAAACGTGGAGTAGGCACGTGCAGAAACAAAAATTCCTTGCATTCTGTGAAATATGCTTTCACTAAGTGCCTCGTAAGCACAAATTTTGTGCTTATGGTAAGTCAAAACATTAAATTGGGCCCCAAATATACGACAAAGAAAAGTGTGAAGCCTTCTGTGTGAGTTTATGATCATTTCTAATGGTGTCAAATTACGTGTAATTGGTTTTAAAAATGATTTTATTTCAGTGGATCGTGTGGATATAGAATACCAGTACAAAATGAATTCCAGTCTGCTCGCCCAGGCCTACTTAGACAAGCATCCCTCAGTACTTGAAGAAGCCAAGGAACTAGCCCTGAATGGTGAACATTCACATGGAGGGGGCACCCATGTTGCATCTGATGGAGAAACCCATTCTGGTGGTAGGGGAGATCAAGATGCAGCTGGGGGAATCCATTCTGAGGATGGGGGTGATGATATGGATTCCAATAACCAAAAGCCAGAATCTCAGGTACGAAAACCAACTTTTATAATTTCAGTAGGAAATGCACACTTTGCCTGTATCTAAGGCCGGCTGTTTAAGGGATTATGAAGGACAATTTTGGTCAAAATAAATTTCAACATTCTTTTGAGTGAAGATTGTAACGCAGTTTATAAGAGCATGTTACATTTTTAAATATTTTGTTTTCCTTATTTTTTGAGCTGAGGACAAATGTATTGATAGTTCTCATTTGACGTCACACTGTGTAAAGTCGACCATTTTTTATGGTCAAACCAATCATGCGTTATGCGTAAATACCATGTGTGGCATGCGGGAGCTCTATCAATTTCCTTGCATGATCGGTCGATGAACCACTCGGCTGTGTATAAAAGTTGGAACACTTGACGCTTGTGCATTCACGACATGATATCATATTGCAGATCTGGAACCAGAATAATATTATAGAGGGACGACTACAAGGTCAAATTCATTTTGTTGTGATCCACTCATTTTCCAATAGATAGGGTCCTTCTGAAAATGGGGGAAAAATTTACAAGTCTCTCAAACCCGCTTCAGACAGGTGCTCAAGAGTCGCGCTGAACCAAATAGATTAGGAGCGACTCTAGGTCGACCCAAATAAATGTTGGTTTCAGACAGCGAACTTAACATAAGATTTACATTAGGTTCGGCTCATGACAAGATCAGCGTCTGAAACCAAGACGGTCCAGAGTCGTTCCGAACGACTGCAACAGTCGATCTTTCAGCGCGCCCAGGCACTCCTAAACTGTTTCAGACGTCAAACTTTTCATGTACTTAAATTCAATAATTTGGTTCGGCGCGACTCTAGAGCACGTGTCTGAAGCGGGTGTAATCTCAGGTTAAAGCGGTGTAAAATGCCACTGTATTTGATACCCTTTTGTTTGTTTATGGTAGTTTTGACCTCTATGTGTCGAGCACTGCTTGAAACTGTGCACATAAGGTTATAATATCAAATCTAAAATTATTATTGTTCATATTATTCTTGAATAGGCCAAAGTCACCGATCTGCTGGATTTGATGTCCAAGGAAAGGCAAAATGACATACTGCAGCAGCTGGCGAAGGAGATGGGATACGACGACGTCAGTGATCTTCCAATGATACAAACTCTTCTTGACTCTGAGAGTTTGGACAATGAACAAGATCTTTACCGACCGGACATTGCTCAAAATGTTCCTGAATCCAATCCTTTTCAAGAACTTCCGGATCTGAAGAACTCTGATGACCAAGCCTCTGAGCAACAACATCCCGATCTGCAGAATAATCCGCAAGATCGTTATGACCAACAGCGGCCTGGTGCAGAGGACACTTATCCACACAAACACTATCCACAAAACCCTGATCCAAGAATTTCTAATCCACTAAATCCTGTTATGGATAATCCTATGTTAGATAAGCCGGATATGCATAATCCAGATCCTCTAAGCCCCTATGCAGAAAACACAGATACAGAAAGCGGAGGTCCATATCGCTCGTATCCACAAGACATTTCTGATGAGGTGGATTCTGAGAGTGGAATATCCAATAAACTCTTGCAAAACCTGCTGAATCAACTACTGGATGACGAGGATAGAGACGACCCAGTAGATCAACAACCAGACGTTGATAATTCGGCCGGATACTTCAACAACGAGCCATTAACTGATCAGAGATACAACAGCCCAGATCGGACAGACCAGACTTGGCGTGATAAAATAAACCAGAAATCTTACTTGGACAAACTTTTAGGCCAACTTGGTGATACTGATGGAGCAAAACAGCCTGATGGAAGGTATGATGGATACGGACGGGGTGGGGGACAGTATGATAAACACGATAACGCTGAGAGGGATCCCGTTGTGAATCAGAGAGTTAAATGGTTGGACCAACTATACGGGGATGACCAACCAATCAGGCGTCGTTTTACACAGAAGAGGGACACGCTGGTCAATCAGGATGAAGCTATTAAGGCAGCAACCAGTAAGAGGTGGCGTTTCTCACGCCATGTTGGCCCTCATGATGGCGGCGGTATACAGAGGTTGATCTCCACCGGCAGTCTGGCACCTGTTCTACCGGGGAGTGGGGTGTCTCCAGGGGAAAGCATTGACGTCATCTTTGCTACTTATTGGTTCTACCCGTCGCAGTCCCAGGTGAGTTGGGTAACCTCCCGAATCTGTGTCCTCCAATAAGCCATTTGCGAGTTATAGATTTGAATAATGTCCAGTACTTGCTTGATCACAAGTTACCGCTTTAATTTGATTTCCTCAGACTATCAAGACCGTTGCTACGTCACATGATTCGGGGCAAGCTTTTGCATAGTTACATAAGAGACGGCCAACACCCATACACAATTTTGAATGAATGTGTGTGGCACAATGGTACCAGGGTCTGCTCATCTGAAGGTTGCTATACAAAACCTTGCCCTGAACCATTTGACATGGCGACTCTCTCTATAGTCTGAGGAATTCAAATTTAAGCAGTAACTTGTGACTAAGCAAGTCAGACTTTATTCAATCTAACTCGTAAATGGCTTTATATTAAAACCAATTTTTATCAAAAGAAGACAATAAAGCATGAAAAGTATGTGAATAACACAAACAATTGTGCCTTTTTAAATACGCATGATGCTGCGGAAAAGAAAGTCTTTGTACAACATCTTATCGTCGTGTCTATGCAAAAATGTTGTATCTCGATTTTCCAAAAACATATCTCCCACGTCACATCTCGGCACGTAATTGTTCAGGCGACTTTTGGAGATTCAAATTTCCGTGGTGTCCGTTTGTAAATGCTGCGGCCAGAGATGTGGTTTTTACCAGCTGTCATCTCGCTAAACAAGGATGGATTTGACGTTCTTTTTTTCTGTTATGTCTGCTTCTAATACTAGCTTTCCTTTATCTTTTTGACTTGATTTACCAAAATGTCTGCAATTCAGCGTTTGGCTGCCATGTGATTGTGATATTTGTAATGATTAAACCAACAATAAATGAATGAATGAAAGGACTCTGGAAAGTACTACAGTGCTGTACACACATAACAATGTATGGGTAAAACCAAATAGTATTCTTTATCCCCGATGAAAATTTGACATCTATTATGTGGCGTGTCGTGGCCGAGCGGATAAGAACACCGAACTCAAGCTCTGGTGTTTCTGATCAGCAGAGTGTGGGTTCGAATCCCAGTCTTGACACTTGTGTCCTTAAGCAAGACACTTAACCACATGCTTCGTCCTTCGGATGGGACGTTAAGCCGTAGGTCCCGTGTGTTGTGTAATGCACGTAAAAGAACCCAGTGCACTTATCGAAAAGAGAAGGTGTTCGCCCCGGTGTTCCTGGTTTGATCGGCAGCATATTGCACCACAGCACCTTGTAAACCATTACATGGTGCTATGTAAAGGACTTGGTCTCATACTTCAAAAATCTAGCTCCACAATACCTTGCAGGAAAATAATGAACGTTAAAAAGTGCCTTGAGCGTCACTGAGTGACGGATATGTGCGCTATATAAGAAGCCACTATTATTATTATTATTATTATTATTAAATTAAGAACTCACTCTGCGGCAGCGAAGTTAATAACCAGAAGTCCTCCCGATCCACTTAGTGAAAGTAATAGTCCCAACTGATTTCCTACCTTCCGCCCAAGTAGTAATTAAGAAGTAGGACAGTTCTTTTCAGAACTTGGTCTCTCCTGAATTCCGAAAATCTTCTCTGCGGCAGTAGAATACATAGCAAGACAAGTTCTCAAAGAACAAAAATCTACACAGCAAAGTAGATATATACACATAGTGTTACCGCAGCAAGCCAAATATACATCTATTAAATTGTTGCAATGCGATTATTTTACAGATTATTTTGCCGGAGCAACAGGAGTGTATTGATAAGACGATGGCCAATGAGGCACAGCGGTTAAACCCAAAGAGTAAGATTTTCCTTTTTTTTCCTTTTCATGATCTGGGCCCAATTTCATAAAGCTTTTTAGCGGAAAATTCTGCTTAGCAAATTTCTTTACTAAGCAAGAAATGAGTGGGGTAACAGTCACATCCATGGTAAGTATATGGTATTTTGGCTGGTACCGGTAACCTATTTTTCCAAAGCAAGAGTTTTCTGTGCTTAGCAAGTTTTTGTGCGTACATGCTTTATGCTGGGCCCAATTTCATAGAGTTGCACAACTCTTTCAAAAAGTAAGACTTTTTTTTCCTTTTTATGATCTGGGCTCAATTTCATCATAGAGTTGCTTAACACGCGCCGACCAGTCGCTAGCGACCGGTTTAAATCCCTTCAAAAAATAGTTGTAAAACACAAAATAAAGAATCCCATGGCCACACAGTTTCCAGAATGGGAAAGGGGACTCTTGAGGGCGCTATTGCAATCTGTTTTTTGGGGGGATCGCCATTCGCAAAAAACAAGTTAACAATTAATGTGTCCTTATGGCCAATTTATCACTAAAATAAATGGTGCGTGAAAGGGTTAAGCAGATAATTATGCTTAGTAACTTTTCGCTAAGCAAAACTAAGCAGGATACCGGTCACAGATTTTACATTTAACATGTTACTTTGGCTGGTAACCTTATTCTGGTAAGCATGGTGAATTTGGTCTAAAGACCATTTACATGGCCCAACATCACCAAACAGGAATGTAATAATAACGGCTCTCGTGTAGCGCAATTCAAAAGAATGATCATTGTGCTTTGAATGTTATTACCCCTGGTTACTGGGCCATTTATTTCATTCCTTAAACCATCTCAGCTCCCTGGGAAGTGTACAGCCTGTGTTGCCAAGTATGTAGCCCTCACTGGTACCCATTTACCCCTCACTGGTACCCATTTACCCCTCACTGGTAGCCATTTACCCCTCACTGGTACCCATTTACCCCTCACAGGTACCCATTTACCCCTCACAGGTACCCATGTACCCCTCACAGGTACCCATTTACCCCACACAGGTACCCATTTACCCCTCACTGGTACCCATTTACCCCTCACTGGTACCCATTTACCCCTCACAGGTACCCATTTACCCCTGGGTGATGAGAAGCAATTAAGTGTCTTGCTCAAGGACACTAGTGTCATGACTGGGACTCGAACCCACACCCTGAAGACTTAACCATTGAAACCACCGGAACTTGAATTTGATGCGCTAAACCGCTCGACCATGACACGCTATTATGTACAAAAGTGAAAAAAAACCATTACATTTAAAGTAATAATTAGTAAGCTCTGTGGAGGATATCTTTGTAACTGTGTTATTGGAGATTCAATTTTAACTCATTTTCCATTTTCCAGATGTGTTTTATGGTTTGGATCACGACGCATACGAGCATATGGCATCTGATGAGTGTCTGAAAAAAGGTATTTTAGGAATAAATCATAAACACTGAAATATTTTATAGTTGGGTCATTCCATGAACGTTGGACACTTCAGACACAGTGTCCCCATGAAATTCTGAGGAAGATATGGCAAAACTATGGCCGGGTCCGAATTGGCGGCTACATCTACGGCTACGGCTGTTGCTAAGGGTGTTGCTAAGGACGTCCTATACTTCAATGCCTGACGACGCTGAAATCTAGCCCTAGCCATAGCTGTAGCCGCCAATTCGGACACGGCCTAAGATAAATAAGGTCACAAAACTGATCTTTTTTGTCTTTACTAAATGAACTTGAAATTTTGACCTCCATGTCACACTTTTGGGTCCCACTTTGTGGTTTGGTACAATGGAGCAAGAAAACAAGATACAGATAAAATGAAAAGGGTTGTGGAACAAGCATCAAAAATCCTAGGGAAAGACATAGACCTGGATGAAACTTGTAAAGAAAGGGTTCTATCTAAAGCAGAGGCGGTCAAAAGTAACATCGACCATCCACTAAACAAATTGTTCATCAGACTAAGGAGTGGTAGGAGATGGCAGTCACTTCGATGCAAAACAAACAGGTATCTCAACTCCTTCATACCATACGCTGTCCGTCTCCTCAATGATCAGCCCAGACGTTTGTTACTTTCTGCTAAGATGTTGTTCAATTGATCTATATTCAGCTATAATTATGCTATAGCAACTTTATCTGTTATGTGAAAATCAGTGGGAACCAGTCATAGACAATAGGCATTACATGGTATTTTGGCTGGTAACCTGTTTCCGTCTTTTCATAGTATAACCCAGAGGTTGTTTTCTTATCACGATTCATTCTCCATGACATAATTTATCAATTTGTAATCGATATGTCTTCTTTCAGGTTCCAACAAAGAGAAGCTGCGCGCAAAACTCTCCAGCCTCAGCCCTCTTGACATCTACCCCTTCAACAGGCACACAGGTGAAATGACAGTTTATCGATTACGGCTCAAGTGTCGATGTGGTATCACGCCGTCAGCGAACAAAAGATGTACAAAGATACTACCCTACTCCCAGCAGCAGTGGGGTGGCTATATGGGCACGTATGGTAACAGTCAGTTTCCGCCGAGATCTTAATGTTACGTTTTCAAACAAGGATACTAAACAAGAATCTAATTTTGTATTTCTATTATTATTATGGCTTCCGAGGTAGCGCCAGAAGGTCGGATGATATGGTTTATTGGGGGTTTGGGCATAATGTGTTTATGGGGCAGAAATTTTATGTCTTGCTTGCATTTATGCATATTAAGATGGCATAGTTTATCTATCATTCAAGCCATTGTGGGTGATATTGAGTGGAATATAGTAAGAGGGGTAGCCTTTTGTCAAGGCCTTCTTGGCTTAGACAAAGTTGTGTAGCCGCAAAACGTTGGGTGGCGAAGCCACAAAGCCTTTTTCAACTTGATTTTGCATTTTGTTGTTGAATTATTCATCATGTTCATGGAGATTCAAACATAAAGTATTCATAATTTGTATGCAAATAAGCAAAGTGCTGGAAGGTTGACCAATCACAATGTATAATAGGTTAATGCTGACAGCATCGCTTATGATTGGTTTGGAATTCTGCTACCCCGGGAGGGTAGCAAAAAAAATCAAAATAAAGGAAAACATTTGAAATTCCTGACAAGTTGGAAAAGGCTCTCAGGGTTCCACAACTCACCAGGAACTCATGCGTGTGTTCTCCAGTTCTAGTCGCTTTCGCGGCTACACTGCTGTCGCGGCCAAGAAGGCCTTGATGAAAGTAAAGAAATAACCTAACAGGTCCCAATTTCATAGGGGTGCTTAAGCAAAAAAAGCAGCTAAGCATAACAAAATTATGCTTACCAGAACAAGGTTACCAGCCAAACCACCATGTCACAAGTACAATTTATGACTGGTATCCTGCTCATTTCTGCTCAGCAGAAAATTGTTAAGCAATATATTCTGCTTAAAGGAACATTACAGAATTGGTTTTTGCTAACAAAACAGTTAAGCACTTTATATAATCCACCATATAAATAAACTGACAAACCTGTAGAAGTTTGAGATCGATCGGCCATCTGGGTCATGAGAAAATAGTGAAAAACCGAATACACATTTGCATGTGTTATACAATGCATGAATAAAACGCTCATGAGCGATAAACTCCAATCGGAAATTAGTTTTATTTATTTCTCATCAAATATGGCATTTCAGACAGAAATATTTCTAGGGATGTTTTCTACTATCATCATCATTAGACCGTGTAAGTTTTATGTAAATTTGTGATCTTAAAGAAAATGTTAATTACCAGTTCTGTAACCTTCCTTTAAGCAGCTCTTTGAAATTGGGCCCTGGGCCCAATTTCATAGAGCTGCTTAAGCAGAAAATACTGCTTAAACAATTTCTGCTTAGCAAAAAATAAGCAGGATACCAGCCACAGATAGTACATGCGAGATGGTATTTTGGCTGGTAACCTTATTCTGGTAAGCATAATTTTGTTGTGCTTAGCAACATTTTGTGCTTAAGCAGCTCTATGAAATTGGGCCCAGGTAGTAACGTCTAACCGAGAGGTTGAGTTGCACAGGCTACATTCTGTTAGTTCCAGCATTTGATTACTTTTGATGATCTTAAGATTCGTCATAAACTCTAAACAAAATCTGACACCTCAAAATTTATCCAGTATAACTTTGTATTGAAAAACCCCCAAAGCAAACTAAAAACTAAATTATTGTAAATATTTGACAGGTGTAGGGAGTGGAATAATAACCTGACTAATACATGTTAATGAACTCATAATTGATTTGATAATTTCCTTGCCAACTACGGAACTTTATAGATGCTTACTTGTAGTACTTTCTCATAGTAACTCATGGAAATCTTGCCATTTCTTTAAGCTTTTGGTTGTATTACGATTTTTTCAAAGGAAAACAATTACTCAAGAAGCTCAAAAAAGTTCCAAAAAAATAGTTTAAAAATACCGATAACAAGTGGTTAAGGATTTGTCTACAAAACCAAGGTGTCGTAAGTGGAAGAGTTGAATCCAATAGTTGACAGCTTGCCTGATTAGAAACATTCTGCTTGGTCAGGAATTTTATCACAGGAAGTTGTGGAAGTATTAATATATGTATCGATGAAATATTTTTGGATGCACATTTGAGTATTAACATTCTTGTACATAAGAATATTGTGTGTGTATGTTTTTTGTGTGAAAATTGTGTTAGCACTTTTTATTTTTGTACGCATTTCGGTTTTGGACTTAGTTAATTAACAGGGCTTAAAAACATGTTTTGTATTATGTATATATTGCACTGTGTACTGTAATGGTGCTGTTAAAGATGGTTGTAGTATAATTGTTCATTTCCAAATTTTATTTTTTGTACTAACCTAAGTTTGGTTAAAGTGTTTGTAAATTTATTTGGTTTGATAGTTTTCTCCAAAAACAGTTCAGGCAATAGACTCTTCAGAATGTTAGTTCATTTTTTGTTGCAGTAAACATTAGGGTGATTATTTGAAATATGTAATCAAATCAAATGGACTTATTATATTTGGTTTTACTCTTACACCGATGTGTGTAAAGCACTGTATACTCTGTACTTTCCCGAGTCCTGTGAAAAAATCCACAGGCATATTACTCGGGTGGGATTCAAACCCACCTTTGCCATTCTAGAGCAGATGTCTTACCAATTCTAGACCACCGAGATTGCCCGGTAGCCAAAGGCAGTTCGAATCCTATATTTAAGCAGCGGGTACTGCAACAGTTTAATTAGATGTTAAAATTGCATCGGGGATAAAGAATATTATATTTGGTTTTACTCTTACACCGATGTGTGTAAAGCACTGTATACTCAGTACTTTCCCGAGTCCTGTGAAAAAAATCCACAGGCATATTACTAGGGTGATTATTTGAATTATGTAATCAAATCAACTGGACTTACTTGTTTAATTATGACAACAGTTTCAGGTCTTATCCCGGACGCATCATCAGGCCAACTGATCTTGTGGCAGTAAAAAGGTTGATGACCCGTTTCAGGGTCAACGAACAATAATATTACATAATTCATATGACTATTTTATTACCTGGGTGCAGAGCAGCCAACTCTACCTGATTCTGCAGAAGGTTCCCTGAAAATCGACCAATCTTTCCATGTTCTAATGAGCAAATTTGAAAATCTCCCTGATTATGGAAACTTGTTCCTTGTTAGGTTGAATATAATTCTAAATATCTCCCCGATTGATGTACAAAATCTCCCTGATTATTATAAGGCCAAATAAAAAAGAATACATGTTTAGCGTCCCCGCCCGCTTCCTTTTTAGAGGCCGCCTCCTTTTTTTTTTGAAAGAAAAAAATGATACATTTTTATATTCCCTGACAATTTTTATTTTTAAAATTTTTTCATAAATAAGAGCGTATTTTCGACTTCAGCACAGCGAAAAAAGCACACCAAAAAATGCTGGCAACCATCTTGAAAAATAGCCCGGCCGGTTGTCTCGAAAAACTTGTCGGGCAGCCATTTTGAAAAAAAAAGGCCCTCCTCCTTCTTTTTTTCAAAAGGGCAGGACGCTAAACATGTTTTTTTATTTTATTTGGCCTAAGATGCAAATGTTGGTAGCTCTGCGGATGATGGAGAACATTCATAAAATACTAAATAGTAGGGTGCTCGAATTTGACAGTATTTCAAATGGAAATACAAACCTTATAGGATGATTGGTACTAGTATGAATTAATTTTTATAACCAGTGATCTTTCAGAGTGACGCAACTTTTATTTTTATTTTGTAATAACCGTAACAGTACTTTGTCCTTAACAAACTTTAAAAATGGTGAAGAGAAGCAATTATAGTAAAGCATCTTGCTCAAGGATACAAATGTCATGGCCAGGATTCGAACCCACACACCGATGACTTAACCACCAGTACTTGAATTCGATGCTCTAAACCGTTCGGACATGACACCCTATACTCTAGACACGTTAAGTTTGCAGGTAGTTTGTTTTTCTGGTATCATTGGATAATTGTTTTGCGTTTGATTTACTTTTTTTTATGAAATTATGTGTAGATCACAGAAAGGTATCATTATCTTAACACAGTATTTTTATATGAATTATTTATTCATTTGGATTTAATTCAGTTCAGAAATGTATTCCAGCCAATATCTATGTGTTCAATCAATGCAATTAGCAAGATTTGATGCCACCAAACTTAATGTAAGTTGAATATTAAATAAGTTAGCATTCAGTTTTTATATTAACACAAGGGATTTATATTGTACTTAAAAAATATTGTACTTAAAAAATAAATGTACGTCGTGGTTTTTGAACAAACGTTTTTTGAGTTAAACGGTCTTCAGTCATGGTTCCATATCCAGGTGGAATCTTCCATTTTCATTTAAAGGCATCGTACACATTTGGTAATGACTCAAAACAAATACTAGCATAAAAACTTACTTGGTAACAAGCAACGGAGAGCTGTTGATAGTATTAAGGCCCGGTCACACTGGGACGACAACGAAAACGATTACGAGAACGAGAACGAAACCGAATCCGATATATCGGTCTACCAGGTCACACTGACACGATCGAACAGTCGCAAAAAGAAAAATCGTTCAAGACAAAAACGGAAAGCCATGACAACGAAGACAAAATGGCCGACAGTGATGAAGAAGTTTTGTTGCTGTTGTTGCTAAAAAGAAGACGCAGCAGGAGACAAACAAAAAGAAGTGTCTGGGTTCATGATATATTAAGAAAAAAGGAATTTGGTGAATTTAATACCTTGGTGAGAGAACTTTCCTCTCATGAGGACAAGTTTTATGAATATTTTCGAATGTCTGAACGCCAATTTGACGTTATCTTGGACCTGATCCGAAATGATATCACTAAAACAACGACCCAGCTAAGGTCTCCCATTGGTGCTAAAGAGCGACTTGCATTATGTCTGAGGTAAATATCAAAATACTAACGTTATACGGGACAAGCAATTTTGAAATATTTGTTTGTGGTTCTTTGAGTACCTGCCGAAGTTTACTGTTGTTAACATAAAATTATTTGTTTTGTATGGTTTACTTCGTTAATCATCTGCATGTACTTGTTTCTCTGTAATTTGGGTATGGTTTGTCTTGGTCAAATAAATAATAATAATAATACAAATAATAAAAAACAAAAAGACCACATCCTGTATGACTAGCGTGCATAATATCTATATATATATATATTTTTTCTGTTTAGGGCGGGGTGGTGGGGATATTCGAGATATACCGGTTTGACGTTCTTTGCAAATGGAATTTTCCACATAATTTGTATTATGTGTTTTAACGCCCCCCCCCCCACCCTAAAACCGAGCATGAGTAGAATTCCTACCTCCATGGTAGAATCATTTATAATTCAAAGTACTAATCAAGTAATCAATTATTCAAAGAAAACGATTCGAAATATGAGAACAGTGTATTTCAATTGCTTATTGTGTGTATATTTATTCACCATGCTTTAACAATCTGAAATAAACAATGTACAGAAACACTGAATTTTATCCTTAAATAAAATACCAAGCTAATTAAACATTCAAATGTTTGAAATATTTCAAAACGGTAAACACTTGTCAATATTAGACAAAAACTTGAACATTTTGAACATACGGTTGTAAGTTCATTTGAATTGAAACATCTTAATAAGTTATGTATATTTTCCTTTTAATTAAATACTTGAAATATCACAAGAAAGACTTCTTGAAAATTGTATTGCAGTGTTACAATAAATTGCCCTGTTTAAAGGCATCGTACACGTCTGGTAATTGTCAAAGACCAGTGTTCTCATTTGGTGTATCCCAACATATGCATAAAATAACAAGCCTGTGAAAATTTGGGCTCAATTGGTCATCGAAGTTGCAAAAAAATGATAAAAGAAAATACACCCCTGTTGTACAAATTTGTGTGCTTTCAGTTAGGAATAAAAACTTCTTGCAAGAAGTTTTTATTATTTTAGTGAGAATATACCTCTTTCTCAAAAACTACTTAACTTCAGAGGGAGCCATTTCTCATTATGTTTTATACTATCAACAGCTCTCTGTTGCTCGTTACCAAGTCAGTTTTTATGCTCATATATATTTTGAGTAATTACCAAACGTCTACAGTGCCTTTAATATCAGAATCCCATTAAAAAAAGTTTGTTTGCGGTTCTTTTGAGCACCTGAGCCGATAAACACAAAAAAATACACCCTGTATGACTAGCTAGCGTGCCACAATATTTAACTTTCTTTAAACAATCAGGATAAAAAAATGGTTGGTGTTGCAGAATGATGAGCTCTTTACTTTTTTCAACTCCATGACACCCTAAATGGTGTTAACTTCGTAGATACATGTAGATTTTTGGGTTTAGTTGGAGTGGAAAATTGATATTGGAAATGTTCAAAAGACAAGAGAAAAAAACAAAAGTTTTTATGAACTACCAAGCTGAGATGGAAGTAATGTTTCAAATAATCAGAATGTCCAGAGGTCAATGACAGGGTGATATCTAAGTTGGGGTGCTGGCCATCATGATGTTTGGATACAGAACTTCCATCTCAGCTTCATGGACTATTTGGTGAATTTTGAATTTGACCTCAGCTCTCTTTCTTGGTGGAAGAGCTCTCACAGTGCTTGTCATGGAGTTGAAAAAAGTAGAGATCTCATCAGATGGCTCGGTTGAATTTGAGGGCTTATTTTGGAGATAGTTCAATATTGATTTATCAATCTCTATGTCGTCTTCACGTCTCCTTTTTCTTGATGGTGCAGTAGAGCTGGTAGTGATCCCTGAGCATGATGGCGCTGAAGTCACTACAGGTTGTAATGGTTGTAATGATGGCAATGCAGGAGAGCCAGGGGCAATGATGACATGTCTTCATCCTCCTCATCAAGAATATCATTGACACTGTCATTCTGTGCATCATCAGTGTTGAAACTTTGCAAAACATGCAGATTACTTGATGTCCTACAGAAAATAGGAAGGGACAACAAGTCATAATAAATGCCTATGGAAGTCTAGACTTATTTTCTTGCTAACAGTGAAATACGCTTACGCCGAGGCAAATTTTTCTGCTATAGGCCACTTGAGGTCACTTACAGCTTGATCACACATAAAGGTAGGGTTACAGATTGGCTTTTGTCAATGTAGCACTGTTTTATAGGCAAAATAAAGAAAGAAAGATATAATAAAAATCACATGTGAAAGTTTTAGGTTTTGGGGTGAAAATGTTTCCAAACCAGGGAATCCTTTCTCAAAATAGTTGAAACTATCAACAGCTGCAGTGCTTTTAAGTAAGTTTTTATGGTCGTAAACTTTCGTAGTATTTACCAGTCTATGACCCTACCTTTATTATGATACATTCGTTATCCCACCCTTGCTCATGGTATACAGACATTGCATGTCTGCATCTCATATCCATATGCTTCAATATGCAGTTTAGGAACGGGATGCAGATATGGGTTTTTTCTCCATATTCCACAAGCTTGCTTGAGAAAACAAATATAAATAATACACTTACTCTCTGTGCTTCAGGTGAGGCAAAAGGAACCACAAGATCTTTGCGTACTTGTAGCTTTTCACTGTTGTTGCCCCATCCCCACTCTTTTTAACGCACTTCTTTTTGTAGTTTTGGAATGCATCTCGGATATTCCTCCACCTCTTTCGGGCCACCTCACCTGTGAATTATATGGGGGAAAAACAAATAAAAATAATATAAATATATGACTTTTTGTCAGGTTTCTATCTACTGGTGACTCCTACAAGACCATCTCATTCAGCTACAGAGTTGGCAAGTCAACTATTGTCAGCATTGTTCCAGAAGTGTGTGAGGCAATCTGGCATCGATTACATCCGCTTTACATGGCAGTACCAAATGAGACAGACTGGATGACTACCGCCCAAGGCTTTCAAGATCGATGGCAGTTTCCAAATTGCATTGGTGCAGTAGATGGGAAGCATGTGGTCATCCAGGCTCCACCCAGCACTGGCTCCTCCTTCTTCAATTACAAAGGGACCTTTTCAGTGGTCTTAATGGCACTGGTGGATCACCAATACTGCTTCAGCATCATTGATGTTGGTGCCTATGGATCCCAGAGTGATGGTGGCATATTTTCATTATGTTCACTAGGAAAGGCTCTACAAGATAACAAGCTGGCTGTCCCAACTTCTAAACCCCTACCTGGTGCACCAGAGCTGGGCAACGTTCCACATGTCATTGTGGGAGATGAGGCATTTCCACTGAAATGCTATCTGATGAGACCATTCCCAGGGCAAGAGTTGGATGAAAGCAGACGCATCTACAACTACAGGTTGTCAAGGGCTCGTCGGGTTGTGGAAAATGCATTTGGCATCCTGGCAGCTAAATGGAGGGTCTACCAGAGAAGAATACAACTCCATCCACAAAACGTAGACAAAGTTATCAAGGCTACATGTATTCTTCACAACTTCATCATAAAAACCTCCCCAGCTTATCAAGCAAGAAGCAAGCAACACATCCACAAGAGCTAGAGCTAAGACAAACCAGAGCTACGGAGTTTCCTGTTAGAGACCTCGCATCTGTAGGAAACCATGCATCCCAAGAGGCACAAGCTGTCAGAGAAACCTTCAGGAAGTATGTGATGTTGCCAGCCGGGGGTGTCACATGGCAAAGAAGTGCCTGCTTTGGAAAAGCAAAGTAATGCACACTTTGAGGGAAGAATCCTATAAAATTAGCGTTATGACTCAGTCACACTCACAGCTAGGGTACATGTATTTTGTAATGTATGTTTACATGACTGCCATGCAAGTTTACCTTGTTCACGGTCGTTGGGTCACGGTCGTTGGGAAACTAAAATAATGGCCTCATAATTCCCGGAGACCGCTGAGCTAGCAAAACAAAATAAAAATATATACCTTGAATTTGATTGAATGCCCTCAATAAAACTGAGGACCAAACTGAGTTAAAATAGGAAGATTAGATTTTAAAACTTTATTGGGGATATGTACTTACCACTGTAATATGTGCTAGTACTACTACTAGGTACTACAGTAATAATATTCGTCAATAAAACTGAGTGAAAATAGGAAGATTAGATTTTGTAATCTTTAATGGGGATATATTAATGTATTGTAGGCCTACTTACCACTGTAAAATGTGCTAATAATACTCAGAAATACTAGACGGCTTATTCGTGGCACTTCTAAGTAGAACAACCAATATCTAGCAATAGTAACGAGCGAGAACACATGGACGCAGCATCGTCTCTGTTTTGATGTGAGCAGCCATTTCAAATTTGTTTGTTCGTATTTATCCCTGCCAGTTATGACTGGATTTGAGCCACCAAGCGGCCAGTTTTGGGGATTTTTTTGTGCGTGGGTACGTGTGTGTGTGTGTTTATTCTGATATGGACATGTAAATTCTGTATTTATTAACTCTCACTCAGTGTAGTGTCAGATAATAGTAATTGTAATAATTTATTCATTTATATAGCGCAAATTCCAATATAATTTTGTTCAAATGCGCTGAACAATGACTCATAATATTTATCTTTTACCGGTAGGCTATCATTTCAAATAAAGAACGAGACCTACATTTATAACCAACAGTGGCAGTGCCTTGTCGTTTATTACTATGGTGAGTGTCATTTTTTTTGGTCAATCAGGCAAGAGCATAGTGTTGTGGCGATTGATTTTTATTCTCCTTTTTTCCCATGTCATGTGTATGTGTACAAAAAAAAGTTCACCGGTGGCCCACTCGAAATGCATGACGTTCAGTGTCGCCTGAGTTCACTAAAAATACATTGTAAAATTCAAACAGAATATGCTTACCACTGCATCCCAGCCTCACGCCAATCTCAGCCCAAATATCATTCTTCTTCCTCACATCTTTGAAGCTGCCATGGCTCTTATCGTACAGAACAATGTTCTTTTCCACCTCTAAAATCAGTTTTTCGTCGTCCATCTTTTTTTTCTGGCAACTGCAGCCAAACGTGACGTAGTTGTCGAGCTCAATGCTGATTGGTCAATAGTAAAAATCGTATCGTCGAAACTCGAAGAAAATCGCTCCCAAAGCGATTTGAGCGATGTTGGTCGTATCGTTATGAAATATCGTTATCGTTATCGTATCAGTGTGACCACTACCATTGGTAAGTATTTGCAGCGATTTATTTTCTCGTTCTCGTTCTCGTAATCGTTTTCGTTGTCGTCCCAGTGTGACCGCGCCTTTAAACATTGTAGGAAACGACTCCCTCTGAAGTAACGTAGTTTTTGAGAAAGAGGTAATTTCTCACTAAAATAATAAAAACTTCTTGCAAGAAGTTTTTATTCCTATATCTGAAAGCACACAATTGTACAACAAGGGTGTTTTTTCTTTCATCATTTTCTTGCAACTTCGATGACCAATTGAGCCCAAATTTTCACAGGCTTGTTATTTTATGGATATGTTGGGATACACCAAGTGAGAACACTGGTCTTTGACAATTTCCAAACGTGTTCAGTGCCTTTAAAGGGAAGTACAGCAGCTTTCGATAGTATAAAGCATTTTGAGAATCATTTCACTTCGAAGTAATGTGGTTATATGGAAAAAGATATCAGATTTTATCCTAACAAATTTGAATCTGAGAAACGTTATCTGTCAGATACGTTTCTCAGATTGTGTGTTCCAATTACGGACTATTCTTCCTGCGTGGACATATATCCGCTCCAGATTCTCGGCGATATCTCAAAAACACGACCACCTTTTGAAATGAAATTTTCACTGGTTAGGTTTATTTGTATATCTACGTAAAGGATTAAAACAATCGAACAGTTCCCAAAGACAAAAGGTAGACTTTCCCTTTAATCGCCGTCTTTATGGGTAACCAGTTGGTTCTAGCTTTGAGCTGCATCAAGCGTTCTAATTTTACTACGCAGCCATGTCACCAATGCATTGCATGCAATGCAAGGAATCTGATGGACTTCAACGTGCCGCACGAGGTAGTTAAGCAAAATACATAGTTGTGAGTTTAAAAACAAAATATTAAAATGATATAGCTGACCAGATGACTGACTGTACACTGTGTGACATCAAGTGGGAACTATCTGCACGCTCTTCCAAAAAAACAAAAAAAAAGTTCAGTAGAAAAAGCGTTTACACAAGGGATTTAAATCTATACTCAAAAAGTAAACGTATTCAGAAGAAAAATAGGACTGGAAAATCCTTGTGAATTATTTATTAAAACATCATAGGCCTACTCAGTTTGAACAGCTCTCTACAACTTGGTATAATGTAACGCTCCGACCACCTGTTTTTGTTGTTGTGTTGTTGTTTTTTTACTTCTCCTTCCCTCTGATCTCTGTCCGGTAACAAAGCCACTCTCTTGCAAAGCTCCTCCTTTAAACTTCACACTTGAAGGGAAGAAGTGGTAAAAACAGGAGGGGGATGAAACAGAACAAAAACAAGAGGTTTAGAGCATTGCTCCGAAAAAACCCAAGTTTTCTCAGAGCGTTGCTCCGGATCGACACGCCTAAAAGAACAACAAAGGTGCCCCGGGAGCGAATTTTTTTTCCCCAAACGACATTGCTATGATGATCTTTTTTTGTTATGATTTATATATATTTTTTTCGATCGGAATGCGGATGTTGGAAAGAAATAAAATATATAAAAAGGTAAATAAAAAAAAAGTTTGGGAAAAAAAATTCGCGTCCCGGGCGAAGTGCCTGGACACTTCCCGATGGTGTATAGATTTTGAAAAACCATTTTGTAGTTCGTGAGTTATGATTTGTTGAAACAAATTAATTTAAATTTAATGTATTTCGACACCTGGCAACGTCATCATGAGGTTTTTGTTCAAGTACCGTCTTCATCAGGTGCTCAGAGGTTCAAGGGTCAGTTCCAAACTTGAGTTATTTTGTGGAGAAGAAGAAAACAAAGGTTTTCGGTTTAGACATGCACAGATTAGCAGTGTTGGTGAAATGTAATGAGGAAATTTTGTGAGCGTCTTTGTAGGAATACGAGAATAAGTTTGTTGTGGTTATCAAGATTTGAATTTTTGTTTTTTGATTTTGGTTAAACCTTTTGAAAGCCGATGACGCCATCGTACATGACGTCATAGCTTATTTCTTGTGCTAAGTTTTAAACTTGTTTGAACTTGTAACAGGTTTTCAGCAAAATATTACATTTTAAAACTTGCTGTCATCACCTATGATGCTGGTGAAAATGACTCTTTTTATTGGAAAACCTATCGAGTCAAACTTTATTTCTTACAGAGAATGTCCAAATTCCAGATCATATTGTTTGCAGACCTCAAAACGAGGCTCTGTAATATATATTTTTTCACTTCAACTTCCGGTTTCGACCGGAAGACAATGTCAAATCGATAAGAGTCAATATGTGCAACTTTAAAGAAGTGTGTTTTGCGGGCCATTTTATAATACCTATTGTAAAAATAGCTTGAATATACGGTAGTTCAAGAGATATGATTTTTCAAAATATTAAACTTCGAATTAATGTCATGATGACGTCATGATCACGTCAGTGCTACGGTGCTGTAGTAGCAGATCTAATGTGTGAAGTTCGATGGTTAATATTGAAAGTGTGTCTTTTTTGAGACAACAACGCTCACATTGAGGTTTGTGTGGACGTTTTAATTTGTTCGTGTATTGACGCAGAATTTATCACTCGGTGAAATCTGGCTTTTCCTTTCGATTGCACGGTCTGATTTTTAAATATTTTATTTCAGATAAATCAGATAAAAATGATAAAATGATAAAAATGATTTTTATAAATGTTCAACATTTATAAAAATCAGATAAAATGGTAAAATGATAAAATGATAAAATGATAAATGATAAATGATTAAATGATAAAAATGATTTTATAAATGTTCAACAAAATCAGATAAAAATCAGATAACAATCATATCGGACAAGAAGAAAGGGGCTGTTTTAATTATATAAAGGGGGCACATCTCAAAACTTGCTCAGCTGTTATTTTTATAACTCTTGGATTTGTGTGGAAATTATAACACAACAAAATGAAAAATTTCCAATGACCAGTGTATTATTGCCTGCCACCAGCTACGACCTGAAGTACGTACAAGGTGACTCTTTTCGACCGAAACCAAGGGCCTGGAGGGGAGGTATCGTAGCAGGGAGAGCGCGGACCACATGGCGTTTAATTGCATGGTCGTTTTTGCATCCGCACTGTGTAGTGTAGGTACGGTACTCACAATGTGTTGTTGTTGTTCCGTCCGTCAAAGGCCTATGTGTACAGTGCTAGTGTGGTGTTGTGTCAGACACCCACCATCAGACTGCTGAGTGCGTTACATACACCACTCAGTAACCAGCTGATTATGTATGCATGGAGCATTAACTAGCTTCATTACATGGTATGTCACGTGTACCACCCGTACATTTTTTACCTATACTTCCAGTTCCAATTCAAAACTACCCAAGACCCAATCTAGACACGGATCTTTTTCTAACTATCTCATGATCAATAAACGAGTAAGTACTTTTTCTTTGGTCGGGGTATGGTTTATGACCAGCAATTTTAGGGAAGGAAAATCGTGGATATAATCGGATCGTATCGTTTGATGAATGTATTACTATTAAAGTATTAAATTAAAGTATTAAAATGTGAACGTAAACAGAAGCAGCATGCTCCAATTATGATCGGTTTTGTTGGTTTTTGTTTAGGCCTACATGATAAATGGAGGTTGATGTTCTTTAACCTCCTGTATGCCCAATAAACATGAACGAAGGGACACACGCCTGAACAATATCAATGTATATTTGGTTTTACCCGTACACCGATGTGTGTAAAAGCGCTGTATTATATTTTTTTTCACAGGACTCGGGAAAGTACTGAGTTTGGTACTCAGTCTCAGTACTTTCCCGAGTCCTGTGAAAAAAATAACAATGTAGAATTTAGAAAGGGGCTCCATGGACTGGATGCATATTTGAATTGTGTAGGCTAGCTCTGTGCAGTAAGCCAAAGGGTTCAATCAGAGCATGATCAGAGCATCGAGGTAGGTAATTGTACCTCCATGATCAGCGTAGGCCTGAACAGTTTATACAGCCGGCCGCCTACACAAGTGCACAGCAGGCCTTGCTCTGCTTTCAATCATAAACGAGTGACCGAGGGTGTAATTTCAAGGGTGTTCCATCAAATACATGCAGCTGGTTTGAGGAAAATCTGTTTTGTTTTGTTTTTATGAACATGCAAAATCGTATTTAATATATTTCAGGTCATTGATTGAAATTGTATAACAACTAAATCATATTTAGATAACAAAAACACATATTGCATAATTTTACTAGGTTTTATGATAATTTGGTTATGAAAGGTGCATGTATAGTCAGTAGCTGGACAACTACATGTAGGTTTGGTTGAAGAATGTCTTTTGTGTTTTATAACCTATTGATCGACAGACAAGATGCAGAGTGCAGACCAGAGGCTATGAAAGTGTAGGCCCTGTAGGCAGAAAATAAAGCATAAGGATTTAGTAGTACCTCACCCTTAAGGTAGGGCCCACATTCTGGTTTTTGCCAATGTACATGTTTGTAATGCTGATTTATAGGCAAAACTTTCAAGAAAGATACAATAGATTTCACTTGTGAAAGTTTCAGTTGAACACGGTGTCTACTTGTTGAGAAAACAGGAAAAAACTGTTGTGGTATTTTCACAAGAACGTCAAATTCGTCTACGTTAAGCAAGGTGTAAGCGGGTACCAACTGCATCTCTGGTCGTAGCATTCGCGAATGGACACCAACCCTCAGAAATCTGAGAAACGGTTCATGCATGAATCTTTTCTCAAAGTAGTTTATAGGCCTACAGTACTATCAAGAGTTGCAGTGCTTCTCACCAAGTAAGTTTTTATGGTCATTATTTTTTGGAGTATTTACCCATCTATGACCCTACCTTTAAAGTTAGCCTGGCCTGCATTGGCTAGTGAAAACCATTTCTCAACTTGCCATGTGGGTTACTTAAAGGCCCTGTAAACTATTGGTAAGATCGAAAAACACAAATGTTCACAGATGTACACACAACTTCCTTAAAATATTTCTGTGATCGTTTCTGAGAAATGAGTAAAACAATAGTTTTTATCACGCGGGATGTTTTGAAAAAACAGAAAACACATAAGGTCTCTTTTCACTATTTTCTTGTGATATCGATGACCAATTGAGCTAAAACTTTCACAGGTTTGTTTGTTCATAAAAAATGCATACTTATATATGTTGAATTACATAAAATGTGGACACTGATTTTGTACAATACCTTTAAAACTGTGCAACCTACTTAAAAAAACGCTTATAATTTCTTCCTTTTCAGATGTGAATAATACAATTTTGTTTAAATGTGTTAAAAATTTATTTTTGAGTGTGTGAATGCAACTTCATTTTACCATTAAAGGTATTGTACACTTTTGGTAACAGCTCAAAATCAGTGTCCACATTTTGTGTGATTCAACATATGCATGAACAAACAAACCTGTGAAAGTTTGAGCTCAATTGGTCATCGAGATCACGAGAAAACAGTGAAAAGAGACCTTATGTGTTTTCTGTTTTTTCAAAATATCGCACGTGATAAAAACTATTGTTTTACTTATTTCTCAGAAACAGTAGCATTTTAGGCAGAAATATTTTAAGGAACCCTTTCTACCATTACTTACTTTAAATCATGTAAGTTATGTGTGAATCTGTGAACATTTGTGTTTTTCGATCTTACCAATAGTGTACAGGGCCTTTAAACTAGTTGTGATCGCTACCATTGATACATCAGAAAGATACATTACAGTAGGGCCTACATGTTTAAAATCTGGGCTACTTAGGGGCCTACATGTAATGGCCTTGTCACACAAGGCAACTTTTACAGGCAATTTGGAGGCAACCAACTGCAGTGCATGCTACAGGATCACTTTGGTAGCACAGGAGTAATTTTTCAAACAATATCTTACGATCCCCAAGAATAATATGTGAACATTCAAATGTGAATGGATTCTCTTCTTGGAGATTGCCTGTAACTGATTGCCTATAAATTGCCTCATGATGTGACATGACCCGACAACTTCCTGGGGGGCATGTAAAACGTACTTTCTAGTATTAGCTCGGTGGGCTACTTTAGAAAAAGCTTAAGTGCAAGGCCTACATGTAAATTTAAGGGACTTATAATGTAACCAATTCTAAAATTTAGATTACAGACTTGAATTAGACTGGTTGGTTTTAAAAGTTTTTTAGGAAATTATTGACCTGCCATTTGTTGCTTTAAATTCATGCAGGAAGATTTGTTCAGCTGTTACCTTGATGATACTTAAGTGGATTGCTTGACAATATGGCAACGGAGGAGGAGCAAATTGCAACCTGCAGCAGCACAAACTCGGAGCAGTGCAAGCTCGCACCACATAGACCGAGTATCGAAGATGGCGTATCGACCACGACGAATATCGAATGTATCGTGTGTTCAGATAAAGCCACTGGATTACACTATTCAGTGAGTACATGTGAAGGGTGCAAGGGCTTTTTTAAGCGAACGGTGCAGAAGCAGTTGAAGTATCAGTCGTGCAGGGGTAGCGGTCAGACTGGGAACTGTGTTATAACAAAGGAGAATCGCAACACCTGCCAGCATTGTAGGTACAATAAATGCCTGAGAGTGGGTATGAAAGTTGATGGTAAGTTAAAGTATCCTAAAGATTTTAATTTTGCTTCCTTTGAGCATGAGTGTCCAAGTTTTTTCCTTCATTAAATGTGTCAGTTTTCATCTCCGGAACTTATCACGCATTCGTCGTTTCATGAATCAAGAGACATGTAAATTGGCTGTCCAGTCGCTAATCTTCTCCCGGATCGACTACAGAAATGCGTTGCTCTACGGTGCCAATGAAGGTGACTTAACCCGTCTGCAACGGCTACAAAACAGGGCCGCCAGACTAATTTTTCTTGTTGGTTGTGATCATTCGAGTGCTCCGTTGTTACGTCGCCTTCATTGGCTACCAATTCGAGCGTGCATAAATTTCAAACTTCTTGTCATTGTATACAAATGTATCAACTCTATGGCACCTTCATTCAAGAACTCATCTCTTTCAACAAATCTGTCTATGCCACTCGCTCATCATTCGACAAAACACGTCTCCATAACCCCAAAACTAAGTCGCGTACTGGAGATCGTGCCTTTCAAGCCGCTGCTCCCCGGTTTTGGAATTCTCTTCCCTGTAACATTCGGGAAGCCAACACACTCCAGCTTTTCAAAAATAGACTCAAAACCCTTTTATTTGTGTAAGCATGCCATGTATTATTTTCCTGTTTTAATGCATTGTTTGTTTGTATGTATCTTTATTTTTATGTCAGCTTTTGTAAAGCGCTCCGATCTTTGTGGGGCGCTATAAAAATGCCTGTATGTATAGAGAATATAGTTTGTTTTTACCCTTAGCAAAGTATTAAGCACTGTATACTCGGTACTTTCCCAAGTTCTGTGTCTTCCTGTGGGCAAGTTAAATGCACAGTTTAGCCCGGTTGGCTGTAACCTTACAAAAAGCTGAAAAGCACAAGGTTTGAAACGATTTCTTTATCTGTTTTGATCAGCGGTAAGAGAAGACAGAACGCCTGGAGGGAAGCCTAACCGTAAGATAAAGAAGCAGAAGACGGAAGCGGCAGCTTCTGTGTCCACATTAGATCAAGACTCTTCAGTTAGCAGTCAAACATTCAACCTACGTGTAGCTGCAGGTAATAGTGGTGACTGCTCTATATTCAGACACCCCTATGTTCCGACAACCCTCGCTTCGCTAGGGTTAGAGTTAGGGTTAGGAAAAAGAATAGTTACTGGCCTATAATGTTTTGACCCTAGTCTTTCTCAAAAACACATAAATAAACAAGTACACTGATGTAACAGAAGCAGTCAAGTGGAAAGAAATGAAAAGAGAGAGAGAGGCAGAAGTCATGCAGAAAAAGCAAGGAACGAACAATGAAGAAGGAGACAATGGGGGGGGGTAGAGGGAAGGGGCTGGTTTAACCACAAGAGGTTGGAAACACAATAGACAAAATCAAAGGTAGGAAGAGGGAGAAAAAGTTGTTAATTGGTGAATGAGACAGACTAGATACATGTAGGGGATATCTGTGGAAAAAGTAGAAGGCAAAGACAAAAAGTTGTTAGTCATTTCCTTCTTGGATGTTCAGACCTTTCGCTGATCTTGTTCTTTCTTATACTTGTATTATGAAGATGAGGAACCTACTGTGCTAGCAGCAAATACTCGCATCACAGAGCATTTGAGACAACAAGACGACAGCTTAACCGAGCAAGAGAAAAGTGAAATGATGGAGTTACTTGAACAGCTTAAAAACACACGCCCTGATATCATTCCATGTGGAGGTAAATCTACATTCTTGTCTTAAAGGTATCGGACACGTTTGGTAATGACTCAAAACAAATATTAGCATAAAAACTTACTTGGTAACAAGCAACGGAGAGCACTCCCTCTGAAGTAACGTAGTTTTTGAGAAAGAGGTAATTTCTCACTAAAATAATGAAACTTCTTGCAAGAAGTTGTTATTCCTATCTGAAAGCACAAAAATTTGTACAACAAGGGTGTTTTTTCACAGGCCCAAATTTTCACAGGCTTGTTATTTTATGCATATGTTGGGATACACCAAGTGAGAACACTGGTCTTTGACAATTTCCAAACGTGTTCAGTGCCTTTAAGTAGGATTTAAAACTTTGCATGGTGAAGATACAACTAAGTAAGGTTTGCGGAGACACCATGTAACAAATCTCTTTATGAGCTTGGGTGGTTCTGAGAAGAACCAGTGGTTTAAACAACTCCACGTTTCGATCAGTAGGCTCTCAAATGCTATAGCCCATATGCACAAGTGAATACGCGTGCGGGGATAGTGTTAAAGTGCGCCGGGGGTGAAAAAACTCCCGGGGCCTTCCCTGGGCTGTATATTACAGGGATGAGAGATGCAGTGTGAAAAGGGCTTTTTTACCCCGATAATGAGCAGTCCTGTCAATTAATCCTTATCAGGCACAGTGGACAGGGATTGCGAAATCCAACCAAAAGACGACGTTGAAAGCAATGTGCATACAATGATGAATCCCGGATACAAAGAACTACAACTTGTCATCCAGTGGGCTAAGAAGGTTCCTGGCTTCAGTCAATTTTGCCTGGGAGATCAAATGTCCCTTTTGAAGAGTGCATTCCTAGAACTCATTGTTCTGAGGCTTTCGTACAGGTAATAAACCCCTCATTACAGGAGAAAGCTCCATTCAATAATTTCCGAGTTTGGCCACCAACACCCAGAAGCTATACATCCGTTTTGAGTGAGTGAGTATGTTTACATTGTTATTACTTGGGTCATTAAACCTAATTGATGAGCAGTTAATTTTCTAGGGCAGTCAGCAGCACAATTGACTTGTTCATGATCCAATTAAAATATTCAAGTTCACTGTTTGGAAAAGGAATTTCATGGAGATAACAGTTGTGAGTTGGTAAAGATGAAAAGGATGTGTTATTCTGGCCTCTTTCTTGATTGGAGCATTCCGGTAATGTTGCACTTGACTCCTTACTTTTTAAAAGCCAGCTTAAGACTCATCTCTTTGAATCTGCAGTGGTCATCTCCACATGAAATTCTGTCAACTTTTTTGTCTTAAATATTTCCTTCTAATTTGGAATGCACCTCGGAATTGGCAACTAGAATGAGGGCGCTCGTCAAATTCCTGATGATTGATTGATTGATTGATTGATTGACTTTTTTTGACTTTTCAAAGCAAATACTTTATTCACTCACAAAATATATAGAATTTACGTAAAACAATTGATTGATTGATTGATTGATTGATTGATTGATATTTCAGGTCAATGGAGACATGTGCTGATGGTATAATCTACTTTGCTGATGGTGTGAAACTTACAGAGGAGGAAACAATCAAGCTGGGTTGGGACTCCGAGCTGGTGCAGTTAAACCTCCTTTTCGCTAAGCGTTTAAATGAGATTGATACCGACTTTTCAGATTTCTGCTTACTGAATGCTCTGGTTCTAACATTCCCTGGTGAGTACCTGTATCTAAAGAGAGTTCCGAAGGCACAAGATGGGGGAACTCTTGCCAAAATGTGAAATGTGAACTGGACGCCATTTCAGTAAGCAACTCTTTTCAGTGGAGACAATGACCATTGCTATCAATGATATAACAAGACATCTGCTTGCTGAAATGGCCTCCATGCGTATTCCACGTTCAAACAATAGATAGAGCTCCAGTTCCACATCTTGCACCTTCGGCGCTCTATATTCTTTGCCTGTACCTCTTAACTGAAATGAATCCATAGTTTGGTTGTTGTCAATGTAATGCTGGGGGGGGGGGGTTTGGGGGGGCAAAATTATAAAGAAAGATACAATAAAAGTCACATGTGAAAGTTTCAGCTAAATATTTGCTGAGAAAAAAAGCAAAAAACTGTCATAGTATTTTCACATGAACGTCAATGAACGTCAAATCCATCCACGTTTAGCGAGGTTGCAGCGAGTACCAACCGCATCTCTGGCTGCAGCATTAATTGCAAACGGACACCAACCCTTAGAAATTTGAGATACGATTTATGCATGAATCGTTTCTCAGATTCTAATGTTTTGGGGTGAACAATTATCTGCACCTTAGTTCGAAGGGAATCCTTTCTCAAAATAGTTTACACTATCATTAGCTGCAGTGCTTCTCACCAAGTAAGTTTTTATGGTCATGCAGTTTTGGAGTATTTTCCAATATATGACCCTGCACTTCATCCTGGTTGGCCCAGATTTTTAACCTTTGTCTTTATTGTACATCTACTTATGGTTTTTATTTTGTGTTGTTTGTTTGTTTTTACCTTATATACTTGGCCTTTACCTTAATTTTGCTGTTATTATCTTTTTATATCTTGTTAATGTTCTTGTCATTTTCTTGTTAAAGTAAAGTTTGTTTGTAGCTGCTGGGCACCTCTGAAAAACCGTGTATTGCTGAGAGGTCTCCACAGGGTAAATAAGAAAAAAATACAATAAATCGGTTGATTTCCATGTTCTTAGATGCTGCAGGGCTGCAAGATAGGGAAGCCGTGGAGTCTTTGCAGGGACGGTACATGGATTGCTTCTATGCCTATTGCCAGACAAAACGTCCCGAGCACTACGGTCAAATGTTACTGCGACTGCAAGCTCTCCGAGCCCTAGGCTCCAAAGCGGCCAACAGTTTCTTTAAACTCATGGAGAGCGGCACCCTACCAACAGATGATCTCGCTTTGGAAATGTTTGTGGATGGGTTTACATCGCTTTAAAGGTATGGTCATAGATTGGTTTTTGTCAAAGTAATGCTGATATATAGGAACAATTTTTAAGAAAGATACAATAAAAGTCACCTGTGACAGTTTCAGCTCAATGCAGCATCTACTTGTTGAAAAAAACAAAAACAAAACTGTCACAGTATTTTTATCAAGAAAGTCAAATCCATCCACGTTTAGCGAGGTGACAGCTGGTACCAACTGCATCTCTGGCCGTAGCATTCACTAGCGGACACCACGGAAATTTGAATTTTCAACTTTCAGAAATGATTCAAGCATTGTTCGTTTCTCAGATTCAAATGTTTTTGGGTGAAAAATTTTCCAAAACGTATTACTTCGAAGGGAATCCTTTCTGAAAATAATTTATACAATCAACCGCTGCATTGCTTGTCACTTAGTAATTTTTTATGGACATTAATTTTTGGAGTATTTACCAATCTATGACCCTACCTTTAAGTGATCTTTCAGTGTCTTGTGCATCGTCATCCTTCCGTCATATGTACATGAGGTGCACATGTTGGGGCAATGAGTAAGTTAACCTTATGACCCTAATGAAGAAACTCTAATGTAAACTTGCACAGGACTTTATGTAAACATGCAATGACTTGGTGTGAACTTGCACATGTCATCAGACAAGCGGCATAAGGCTTTGTGTAACATACATAAGTCATCATGTAAACATGCACTATTCATGTAAACATGCATGATTCATGTAAACATGCCTTGACTTGGTGCAAACATGCACATGTCATCATACAAGCATGCATAAGTCATCATGTAAACATGCATGATTCATGTAAACATGCCTTGACTTGGTGCAAACATGCACATGTCATCATACAAGCATGCATAAGTCATCATGTAAACATGCATGATTAATGTAAACATGCATTGACTTGGTGCAAACATGCACATGTCATCAGCGAGCATGCATAAGTCATCATGTAAACATGCATGATTCATGTAACATGAAGTTATCATGTAAACATGTACAAGGTTTCATGTTAACTTGCAGACGGCTTCATGTAAACTTGCAGAAGGTATCAACCATGCACGATGGTCATCATGTAACCATTGATTCATGTAAACATGCACAAGCCATGTAAACGCACTAGTCATCATGTAAGCTTGCAGAAGTCATCATGCACAAGTCATCATGTAAAACATGCACAAGTCATCATGTAAAGTTATGTAAACATGCACTAGGGTTTCATGTAAACATGCACAGGGCTTCATGTGAGCATGCACAGGGCTTCATGTAAACATGCACAGGGCTTCATGTGAACATGCACAGGGCTTCATGTGAACATGCACAAGTCATCATGTAAACAGCACAAGTAGTCATGTCAACATGCACAGGGCTTCATGTAAACATGCACAGGCATGTAAACATGCACAGGGCTTCATGCAAACATGCACAGGGCTTCATGTAAACATGCACAGGGCTTCATGTAAACATGCACAAGTCGTCATGTAAACATGCACAAGTAGTCATGCTAGGGTAATACAGTGGTAAAGCTTTGTAATATGTATTTAGTTTACTTTCTCTAATTCTGGTAGATAGTTGACTTATAAGCGTAAGAGCCGAGTGGAGTTTTCAACTGATGGAACAAAAATTATACTCAAATGTTTTTTCACTGGTTGACAAGAAACATATTCAAGTTTTTCTTACGTACATGTATGACATTGACATACATGTACATACATTTATTTGTAGTCAGTGGTTTTGTTTTATGAGCAGAGAATTTGAGTTGAATTACTGGCCGGAAATTGTTATTGTTGAAGGGGCAAGGCCATATTTCTTTTGGCAAAGGAAGGGTAGTGCTAAAAAACTCCTCTAGGCTATGATCAAAAGAATTTTGAAGTGAACCAACAAGGCCAAGAATCAGGTGCAACAAAGGCTATATAGCCTGTAATACTTATGCTGCCTAAGCCTCGATTTCAAGGCTGTGCGATTACTTTGCTTACTAAACATAACCCCAGCCACCGAATGCGATGCAAACCCAGCCGCCCAATTGACTCAAAAAATAGAACACCACCCTATGTGGTGGGGTGTCACAGAGATTGCACTGAGTGTGTGAGTGCAGGGTGAGACAATGGTGTGCTATTTGTGAGTGTGTTGAGCGGTTAATAATAATAAAGAAAATGTTTATACAAAATGGATATTAAATGTAGTTTAATCAAACCTATGTAAGTCTATGTAAACAAGTGTGACTTCAGTCAAGTGATGTTATTTTGCGAAGTGTGACAGGGAGCTTATTCCACAGGGCAGGAGCAGCTTTGGCAAAAGCACGATCTCCATATCGGATTGTTCTTGATCTTGGTTCTACACCCTCATGTTCCGACAGCCCTAGTGTATTTTCCTAATTCTAATCCAAACCCTAACCCTAGTGTGTAAATCATGAGGAGGTCTTTGGAACATAGGGTTTTCAAAACATAGGGGTGTCCGAACATAGGGTTTTCGGGACATAGGGGTGTCGGGACATAGAGCAGTCACCTGTCAAGCGGCAGGGGTTGCATCGCTTTTTGGCGGCTGGGGTTATAATTTTTGAGCTAAGCTTTCGCACAGCCTTGATATCAAGGCTAATTTTGCTGCTGTGTAATTTATTTTGTTTGTCCATCAGACGAATGAAGTTTATTTTTAATTTATGTGCATCATGTAAACTGTATGTCTTTGTGTAACAAATTTTATCTTGAGTAATGCTACACCTTTGATTTTTGCCAGATATGCGTAGACTTTTTCCTGTATATTTTCAGTCAAGGTACCATCTAGATCTCCTGTTAAAATGTCATAAACTTCATTACAAAATTGGTTTTTGCTAACAAAACAGTTTATATAATCCACCATATACATAAACTGACAAACCTGTAGAAGTTTGAGATCGATCGGCCATCTGGGTCACGAGAAAATAGTGAAAAACCGATTACACATTTTCATGTGTTATATAATGCATGAATAAAACGCTCATGAGCGATAAACTCCAATCGGAAATTAGTTTTATTTATTTCTCATCAAATATGGCATTTCAGACAGAAATATTTCTAGGGATGTTTTCTACTATCGTCATCATTAGGCCGTGTAAGTTTTATGTAAATCTGTGATCTTAAAGAAAATTTTAACTACCAGTTCTGTAACGTTCCTTTAAGTGATCATGTTTTAGTGAAAACGATAAAAACGGTTTTTGATATCTCAGGTTCTTTGTGCATATAGTCTTAATGATAATGCTTAAAATTTTGACGTGGACGTGGCAAATTTAAAATAGACCACTTGGACTTAGGCCAGTGAGGTCGAAAAATAGACCCTGCCAATGACCAGCCAGGTCGGAATTCGAACCCACACCCTGTGCATCAGACTACTCGGTCACGAAGCCCCATGTTTAGACAAAGGTGTGGGCGACTTTGGATACTTTTTAAAAAGGTACAGCTTTAATGATTGAAATCTATTTTTGTAATGTGCAACTGATAGTGGTGTATGTAACACATTCTTGCCTGTAAGAGAACATATTGTACATGTAGTATGCTATTTTTTAAGGCACTATGCTTGAAATGTCGTGGCCGATTGGTTAAGAGCACCGGACTCAAGCTCTGGTGTTTCTGATCAGCAGAGTGTGGGTTTGAGTCCTGGTCGTGACACTTGTGTCATGAAGAAAGAAACTTAACCATTATTGCTGCGTCCTTCGGATGGGACGTAAAGCCCTCGTGCACTTATCGCAAAGAGAAGGGGTTGATTGCCCCGGTGATCCTGGTTTGTTTGGGTGCATATTGCGCCACAGCACCTTGTAAACCATTACATGGTGCTATGAAAAGGAAAAAGGTCTAAAACTTCAAAAACGTAGCTCCATACATACCTTGCAGGAAAAATATTGAATGTTGGAGCGCCATGAGCGTCACTGAGTGACGGATTTGAGCGCTATATAAGAAGCCAATATTATTGTTATTTTTTGTTATATAGTAGTAGTATTATTAGCAAAACAAATTTGGGGTTAGTATTTTCTAAGTTGATCCTTTGAACTGATGTAAAATGCATAGGACGATCTGGAAGGATGGGGGTAAAATTATAAATTTGATAGAGTTGTGCAATATATAGTGGTTTTGCCGAGACAGCTACCAGTACACGTGATTCCCCAGAATAAAGAATGCACTAGTATAAAACTGGTTATGCTTTACTTACCTGGAATCAGGCATACCACCATGATCAGAGTCAAACAGTTTGGGTGTTGAGTTACCACATGGTGTTGGGTTTTGTTAGAGTGTGGAAGGATCCATTCAAAAATAACCCAAATGAGTTAGAGTTAATGCTGGACACTTATTTCGATATGGTTTATTTATAAAGTCGTTATTTAGTTTAATATGTAAAAATTGCACGATAAAGTTTTTCATTGTGTAAAGATGTAAAAGATGCTCTTGGTTGTTTTTTATGTTTTTTTTTGTTATCCCGGTGGACCCCTGATGCTCTTTCTCGCCGAAGGGTTACCTCTGTTCCCATTAAACTTGACTTCAAGCCCAAGATCGCAGTAATCATTGTCCGAACCAGGCAGGGCCCAATTTCATAGAGCTGCTTAGGCACAAAAATAAGCTAAGCAAAACAAAATTATGCTAACCAGAATAAGGTTACCAGCCAAAATACAATGTCACATGTACAATTTGTGACTGGTATCCTGCTCATTATTGCTAGGCAATTATTTTTAGGCAGTATTTTCTGCTTAAGCAGCTCTATGAAATTGGGCCCAGCTGTTGGCGTTCTCTTTCTGATGATGCTGTACGGATACCCGGGACGCATATTTTTTTTTTTTACACCGCAGCGAGGGGTTTTGTACCGTAATACTGCCAATTCCTGTCTTGAGATTAGACTGCAAACATTTATGCTTATAAAGGGTTAGGGTAGGGTTAGGGTGAAGGTGAGGGTTAGTGTTTCAGGTTAGACGTAGTCTCCTATCTCAAGACGGAATTGACAGTGTTACACAGTACAAAACCTCTCGCTGCGGTGTAAAAAAAAATACGCACCCGGGACAGTTTATCCATTCTGATTAGTTGAGAGAAGAGATAATTGTGTACGATACAACACGGTGAGAAGTGTTTCATACGCATGGCGCGCGAGCTTACCGGGCGCTAATCTACGCGCAACACAATCACTACATAGTGGTACTCTCAAAATCTAAAATCTGTTGGTAAAATGTGCGTACGCACAACCCTTGAGCGTCGCATGCAATTTGATCCTTCACAAAACAGAGCCCGAGGATCGACGTGACGGGATTTTTTTTTGTAGAAACGGTTTTTTTTCACAGATTTTCCAACATTATTTTCTAACAAAAAGGGCATTTATGAATGGGAATACAAGAGTTGTAACGCGGCTAGGTCCTTTATCGCACGGCAACGACCCTGCCGGTTTTAAACGGCCGGTGTCCCAGGGAAATCTGTCCTCGGAGATTGGGCTGGAGGAGGATGATTCAAAAGAGGGCGCTATCAAAAGTAGTTTGTACACAGTTCGCCGTATGGGGGGACAGAATCTCCCCCACACCGGTATAAGACCTCGTCGCCACTCTTTTATTCCCTTATAGACCGTGCAAGTCTCGCGCGTAAACGAACTTTTTCGGGACCACTTTGGTCCCACGTACATTGCGTGAAGGAAACAAACTCGCGCATTTTAACGGGTTATAATGTTCGGATACGCACGAGACTTGCACAGTCTATTACGGTATAGAATCGCACGTTTTGCGGGGCACTTTTGCGTAGATTTCTGTGGTGAGCAGCAGTGCCATGAAATTGGGCCCTTTCCGAGGAACACTTCTATATAAGCAGAAAAGGTTTTGTGAGTTTGTTCTTGTTGTGAAAATTTTCGGAAGCCTACCAAAAAATGTGATTTTGTAATGATGAACACAATTTGGTAAATTTTATAATGGTAGCTTATATGCTCAGACTATATGAAGTACAAACAAAGCAAGTTTTTTGAAATCCTGTCACAGTCTAAACGCTGTTTTTATTTAAAGTGCCGGAAACCTTCGGCAAACTGACCCGCAAGACCAATGGCTTAACAATTATTATTCAAAATCTGACTATATAGTGCAATCAGAAAGTATATCAATGTAGGCCTAAAATGATTGATAATCAGAAATTATATCAAAATGTAGGCCTAAAATGATTGATAATCATTTAAAAAGTTTTGATCTGGAAGGTTATTTATAAAATAAGTTCATACTAATGCCAATCGCCCATACTATTCTGGCTGAAAAGGCATTTTGAAGACCTTAAGTTTGCAATTGAAACATGCACGTCCTATAATGAGACTGCAAAATCCCTGACAAATTTAATGTGTACATCGTTTTCAGGATAACCTATCCAGTTTGATGAAAATTCCAAAGGTTTGTTGTTTGGTTTATTCAGTGGAAACTATAGAGGACAGGATAAAATGTGTTTTTGCAGAAACCAACGAGTTTTTTAACAGCTCTCGCTGATTTCTTCGATAGAGCAACCTTCATTGCAGCACTCTTCACCCAAGCCTCGGACACCTCGCTTCAAGAAGTCACTCGCTGCTTCTTTACCGACGAGCACATCTGCTGTTGGAGTAAAATCAGAAACACCATGAAGTACGGTACCCGATCCCAAAGTCTAAGCACCTGATAGTCTTAAAGAAGAATGTTGAGAGGGTTGTGACATTGGTGAAAAAATAGTATTCCAGGGATGAGAAATGTCAAACTTATCTGAATTCAGACTTGCGCCAAACGGGAACAACATTCGTCCGAATGATGTGACAACGAGATTTTCACCATACAGTGCGCCACCAATATTTTACACGGGAGAGGCATCATTGCGGCTTTTTTTTTGGGGGGGGGGGGGCTTAACCTTTCAAATCACTATCAGTACTCACGATGGCTGTGTATTGATACGACCGCTTCATTTTCAAAATGGAGTCACTCCATTGGAAACTAGTATCTAAAAATCGGTCTTTTGGCATCCGGTGACGTGCCATGCTTTATAATTGGCCTAGCGTATCAAAGCGAAAGTCAATTTTCCGCAGCATGCATTGTGAATTCTTTACACATCTCGTCTTATGGTTGCACAACGCATTGTGAATCCAGAGTCGTTGCTGTCAAAAAGTCGGAAAACTAGGATCCATATTTTAGAAAGGTGTGTTGAAAACACATAACACCTGGGTTAAGAATTCAAAGAGCTTTTAGAAATGGTATCCTCACTAAAAAAGTAGATCAAAGAGCAGGATTTCTTTAGCTTAAGATGGGAACAAATAACAGCTGATTTTCTTCACCAGACTGACAAGCTTGATTGCCATCGGTCACTCATTGAGTGTCAATTTTTAATTAAACAGTCGGTACTCCGGCCACCATTTTTTTCTTCAAAAATCAAAAAAATTCAAAGTTCCCCAACTAGGGCCTACACCTAGCCATAGCATGCCAATTGTCTTGTCACCATCAGGTTTGTTTTTTTCCGCACACAAAATCACGGACCACTCTCCCGGAATTCCCATAGGAATTGTACACAAGCTTGATTGTGCAGCAGTTACTTGACCTTGGGGTCAATAGCCACTACTGGGTGAAATGGACCACATGGTTTCCAGATGGCTTATTCTTTATACTTGTACACAGTGGCTGTAAGCAGTGACCTGAATTTGTTTTATTTAGTCAGAAGGGTCCATATCTAATGGTTTGGGCGTTTTGAAAATTGTTGTTTTCTTCATCTAAAAATGTATTAGGCCTACACGCAATTATCAAAACGGTCACTCAAAGTGACCGAAGCTGTCCGACCGTGATTTTTGTTTGATGGTGTCACGCAGGGTTTTAAACGCTGCCTCCTCCCTCAATACGGCCAGAGATTCGGTTGGTACCCGCTGTCACCTCGCTAAAACGTGGATGGATTCGACGTATCAAAATTACAGATCTAGTCACTGTATATTCAACTGAAACTTGTGACTTTGATTGTATCTTTCTTGAGAATTTTGCTTATAAATTTTGCCTAAATCAGCCTTATTAGTCGTTGACATAAACCAAACGATGGCAATACCTTTAAACGAACACCATAGTAAATTTCAAAAGTTGCATGCAGGCAACTTTTAGATCTAAGACATAGCCTACTTTTGGTGAATTCTAATCAACAGGGCATGCACTTCAGACGACAAAATTTCGCAGGGTAGTTATGTACCATGCTACCATCTTTAGGCTTCCGGACAAAAGTTGCCCAATTTCTTTTCGCGATCATTACCAAAGTATGACCCTAACCTACAAGTCTGTATTAAACCTACTTCTTTTTGAATGCCGTACTATCGGAGTTACGCTACAGACTGCTTCCCTATGTTGTTCCAGTACTGCTCCGCAGTAAACATGATCTTCTGCTCGCGTATGTTGTCCGTGTTTACGACCCCTGTAAGATGAACCCAAACATTATTAGTTACATAATGGTTTCATGAAACATCGGAGTAAATTTTTGGATGTCAATTTCTATAACGCACAGAGTTTATGGCGCTAATGTTTGACTGATGCCGTACGGAGTTCGGGAAGTGCCATCTTGTTGAGATCCTGAGATATACTGTGCTGCAGATGGTGATATCATAATGTAACCGAGTTGTAAGGAAGGCTACTATACAGGCAGTGACAAACAGACGGATGAATTGAAGTTGAAGTATTTTTTTTAGTGCTTATTTACAGTTGATGGTTGTGCTCATATATACAAAAAAACGACAGCCAAATCGGTTCTATGGGGATCTTGCTTCTTCTCACTCTTGCCTCCTATAAAGTTGGGGTTATATTACCCACGGCTCACAAGAATATAAAATTGCTAAGCAGCCCGGCGACAAATATAGGTGTGGCATCATTGTACCAAGATGCGAAAGTGTTCCCGCTAAACCACTTGCTATTTCCCAAGTTCTATTTTTGGTATTCATGGAATGTCTTTCCATGAATACCCAAACTGATTGGATTATGCAAAGTATTTACAAAGCGCAAAGGAAACTAAAGAGGCTTGAAATTATGCAAATTAAAGACGTAAACAACCAAAGAGGGCGCTATAGCATGCAGTTGTTGGACGCATGGCGGCGCTGCAAAATAGTGTATTAGCAATAACTCGCAGAGTGCGTCGCGATCGCAAGTGCTATAAATGATTATGTACATGGAAACAATAAAAAGTAAGACAATAAATTTGTATTTACAAGAGTGCCTGGCAGCGAAGATTAACAAAAGAAGTCTGGCTGGTCACAATAAACGTAAGATGACGACATCCCGGGATGTTATTTTATCTCGGGATGACGACATTCTTAAAAGTAGAATGTTGTCTTTATGTTTAATATCACCCCTTAAGAATTATCTCGGGATGTTGTCATCCTGAGATTAGTGATCTCGGGAAGTTGACACTATCTTACTTTTCATGATGTCGACATCCTCAGATAAAATATATCGGGAAGACGACATCTTACATCAGGATGTAGGATCATTCAGTGGGTATCATCTTAGGATGTCGCCATCTTACGTTGATGATGTATCATCATCCTGCAGGGTGCAGGATCTCAACATGTCAGATGGCTCTTCCAAAGCTCCGTAATGTCGGTTCAATAGTGGGGAACCAACGTTTAGCCTTGAAATTCAGCAATATCGCATTAAAAAGCAATAGCAATTGAAGTTCACCGAAAAAAACTATGCCTAAACACGTACGCTCCCAAATGTTTTTGTCCCATCAAATTTCACACCAAATGTCTCCTGCATCGCTGGTTAACTTTATTTTGTCGTTATTGAGATTCTCAACGCAGTCATTTGGGCTAAAATATGATATTTTAATCTGAGGTTGGAAATGATCGTCACACCAATCCATTTTTCTTTAGTATGTGCCTTAGGCATACAAGGCATGTACTTGTGCATGACGATAGACTCTTCCAGTAGGCCTACTATAATTGTACACACAAACAAATCATAATTTGAGAAATTTTACTATTACAATATAGGGCCTAAAAAAAATGTACTGTTCCAACTTCCTCTTTATCCACACACACCGTAAAAGTGAGACCAAACAATTTTTCTTCAAGCCTCTTTTTGGTTTGGTTAATTAATGAGGGGAAATGATAAGATGGCATCCCCATGGCAATGTCTCGTTGGATTTAGATTTGGCCCTATACTTACAAAGCCTGGCGCACTTCTCTCATAAGACCATCTTGAGGTCCGAGTTCACCAGAAACTGTAGTGAAAACAAACAAACAAAACAAAACACTGATGGGGTTTTCTTCTCAAATCCATCGCACACGAATTATGTCTCTAAATCGAATCCCAACCGAGTAATGTGCCTGTGGATTTTGTTTTTCTTCAATGACTCGGGAAAGTAGGCTACTCGTATCTAGTGCGAAACACACTTCGGTGTATAACACAATTAGGCTTAATAAACCGTTACTTGCTGAATTTTTGGCCAGAATGACCTGAATTGATATTCATCTTTGATGAATGAGTCTTTGTTGAAGGCTAAGCAAAAGGGAATGAACGCACTCTTCCTACAAACCAAAATGGTAAACACTTAAATGGTCTGTATATACGTTTGGTAAGGCCTAATGACTCTGAAAATTAATGACAATAAAAACTTACGTGGTAAGAAGTCAGCAGCTTTTGGATAGTATAATGCATTTTTTGAGAACTCCACTTAGTACTGCGGTTATTGAAGAAAATATCACTTTTTATCCCCAAAAAATTGAATCTGAAAAGCGTTTTGTACTGACAGTTTCACAGATCGTGTATTCCAATATTGCAGATTATTCTTCCTGCGAGGACAACCGCTCCAGATTTCAGGCAATAGCTAAAAAACACTACACTCTTTGAAATGAAATTTTCACAGATTAGTTTTATGGTATCTACAACTTTATAAGATTGGAACAAACAGTGGGTTTCAATTACCAAACGTATCATCAATCCCTTTAAGAAAAGTGTCAAGAAACTTACCCTGGTAAACCACGGCGAAGGCCAACACAACGAGTAATACGCAGTTCATACTTGATGTGTTGTTTGTTTGGCTCTAGTCTTAATTAAAGTAAAATCGAGCTGTTTGTTGTTCTTTTATAAAAAAATTTTTCTTTCGATTATCAGTTTTTGAGTTATATCTTGTGCGGTATGTGTCAATAACAGTGGAATGCGTCACCAAGTGAGATATGACATAGGCTTCGTTAAATTAATCAATGAATGGTTGATTAATTAACAAAAAGAAATCATAATAACATTAAATATGGACAAACATGTTACACTCTTCAGTCTCCTGACGATGACTAGAGCAAGCTAGTCGAAACGACCCATTTAGACTCGCTCCGCGGCAGAGTAGTTATTAACGAGGAGTCCCCCCGATCCACATAGCGAAAGTAGTAGTCCCGCCCGACCCCGAATTCTGAATATTCTACTCTGCGGCAGTAGAATAAAAAGCAAGACAAGTTTTCAAAGAACAAAATCTACCTAGCAAGTAGATACACATGGTGTTACCGCAAACCAAATAATATTGATACCTCACCATGCAATGCCTCAAATCCTATGAACATTAAACAAAAAACAATGTCAAAACCCTAAAGTCCGTAAATTGCACAAACACTTGATTATCTCACATTATAAGAAAACTGTTGTACGCCAGATGACATTTTTCTCACATTCTTGTCTTTTTTTTTTGCATAATAGGCCTATAGTTTATCCAGATGCACCGATAAGAGTGTCGATAAATGTGTTGTTTCGAGAATACCCTATAACAGGTTTGGGTGCACAGGGGTTCTACAATCGTTAAAGGGCCGCGCTATGTTGTGAGTTTTGTGAAAGATTCTGTAAGGGTCAAAACGTCAGGCAATTAACTATGTCTTGCATAAATCATAATTGCAAGCAAAATGTGATGTCACAACAAATCACTATGACAATCAACAATTAAAGGGAAGGCATACGTCTGGTAAATACTCATGAAATCAATAGCAATTTACTTGGTATCAGCAGCTTTTATGAGACAGTCAAGTTCTTTTGATTCAATCATACAATTGGCTCCATAGTATATCCAGAAAAGGGGGAGGTGCACGATTTCGTCACTAGTTTTAGAATAAACGGTGATTCGAATCGGATATAACAGCTTGCTATTATTAATATAGCTGGTCCACCGTGAGACGGTACGATAGGCCTATGTCTCTTTTTCAAACTCTCCCCGGGAAATTTCGAAAGCCCGAAGGAAGACTAACTTTAGTCTGGCGCTGTGTATTCAGGTCTGGCCCCCCTGACGCGTGCATTTCTAACACTGCCAGCCCCCGCCAGCCACCACTACAGACGGCACGAACTGCAAATTGACCTTTCGCGAGTGTGTGTGATGACGCGAAGGCGGTCGACGGTACCTGGTGAAAATGTGTTTTATCTACTTTATCTCCGGACACACTTTTGTATATATTTTGACAGAACGTCTTACTTAATTTCAAAACATATTCCTGTCGCATGATAAGTAAGTGAAGTGTTAGGCGCTTGTCTAGTTTTCCATGTTTTATCTGACAGTTTGTTGTGACAGATTGTCGTTTGCAGATGAGACGACGAAATCGGAAATGTCTCACACTTAACTCGTTCTTCCATGCTCCTGTACTGTTTTTGTTTATATAGTGTTTGCATTTCCCCCCAGTTACACGCTGTACTATATGCCTTGGCCTATAAATGCTTGTGTGTATTTTTACAGGTCTAATTCTACCTCAATGGTCTATGTAACTTTACCTTAATTATCTTGCCAATCGTGCATTTTTTTTTAAAGCGAGAAATACAGAACCATTTGTGGGCAACATTTAAATTAATGCCTAGATGAAAAAGTGGAAATTTTGAAAGTGTAAACAAATTCCACATTTTCATCCTTTAATTAAAACTTTGACTCAAGACATTTTAATCATATTATTTCAATGCCGGAAAACATGACATCATTCCCAAAATTAAATAGATTGGAAGCAGCAAATTTGTACCAAATTTTCCCAAGTCAAGTTAACATAATTTTTCTTCTTTAAAACTAAATGAGCCTACAGTGTTGACTTTTAAAAATCCAAATAACCATTTAAAGGCTTTCTTGATTGTGATCATTTTTATGAACTTTATTTAATGCAACTTTAATTTGACTCAATTTATGAACTTTTCTAAACTGCAAGCAGCAAATGTTGGTTTTAAAGGTTTTGTACAGGATTGGTAAGGGTAAAACACATTGTTTAAAGGGATTGTGTATGTTTAGTAATTGGAACCCACTGTTTGTTTCTATCCTATATAGTTGTAGATACCATAAAACTAACCTGTGAACATTCCATTTCAAAAGGTGGTAGCGTTTTTGAGATATTGCCGAAAATCTGGAGCGGTTATGTCCACGCAGGAAGAATAATCTGCAATTAGAATACACAACTATGATCTGAGAAACGTTACTGTCAGTAACGCTTCTCAGATTCAATTTTTGGGGGATGAAAAGTGATATCTTTTTCCATAACCGCAGTACTTCAAACAGAAGAGTTTCTCAAAATGCATTACTAGATCCAAAGCTGCTGTACTTCTTACAAGTGAGTTTTTATTGCCATTATTTGTCAGAGTCATTACCAAACATATGTATGCAGACCCTTTAATTTTAGTCTGAAAGCTAACTGATGAAATAACAATTTTTTTCCGTGAAATATTTCCCCCTGAAATGAAGTCATATTAGAAAAAACTGTATCCAAACCCCCCCCCCAAAAAAAAGCAAAAAAAACAAAACAAAAAGCAACAGGGGATTTCGGTTGGTACAACCAAAATTAAAGGAGTGTCGTCTTGATCAAAGCAGGCCTGTAGCTGTAAGCAGAGAATTCTGCTCAGCAAATTTCTTTGCTAAGCAAGAAATGAGTGGGGTACCAGTCCCAGCAATGGAAACTGTATGGTATTCTGGCTGGTAACCTATTTTTTTCTAAGCAAGAGTTTTTTTGTGCTGAGCAAGTTTTTGTGCTTACAGGCTTTATTAGATATCTTTCCTTTTCCCTCCAAGTCTCTGCAGCCATGGAATCACCAGGAAGCAATCCAGATGAATCGGACTCAACGTTGAGACGACCAATGAATGCCTTTTTGTTGTTCTGTAAGCGGCATCGAAGCGTCGTGAAGAGTGGACATCCGTGGCTGGACAACCGAGCCTGCACCAAGATGCTAGCTGATATGTGGGCAGTGCTGGACTGGGATGAGAAGTCTAAATACTTGCAACTTGCAAGAGAGGTAAATTTCAAAAGTGTGAAAGGGATTGTATACGTTAGGTAATTGGAACCCACTGTTTGTTTTCAATCCTGTATAGTTGTAGGTATATACCATAAAACTAACCTGTGAAGATTTCATTTCAAAAGGTGGTAGTGTTTTTGAGATGTTTCCGAAAAATCTGGAGCAGTTATGTCCACGCAGGAAGAATAATCTGCAATCGGAATACACAATCTGAGAAATGTTTCTGACAGAAATGCTTCTCAGATTCAAATTTGTTCAGATAAAAACTGATATATTTTTCCATAACCACATTACTTCAAAGTAAAATGTTTCTCAAAATGCTTTATACTATCAGAAACTGCTGTACTTCTTACCAAGTAAGTTTTTGTTTACATTAATTTTTTTTTTCTTTAAAGTTTAGGAGACGTCAGACAAAAAATCAAAACCTTACTCATGGTAAAATTTTCAAGTGAGTTTACCAACCATTTAAAACCATTCAGACAACTGCTTGGGTTGTGTATGATGGCACAGATGTGCACAGAGATGTATGTGTACCGCATGTAATTATGCCATTGATTTCTATGAAATCAACACTGATATCATATTGCAGGCTGGCATAGTTTAACTGTCATTCAAAACCACGGTGGATGATATTGAAAGGTCAGACAGTAGGAGGGTTGACTGTGTACAGTGCACTGCGTATGCATTTACCATGTGATATCATATTTAGGCTGGCATAGTTTGTGTATCATTCCAAACCACAGTGGATGATATTGAATGATCAGACAGTAGGAGGGTTGACTGTTTACTGTGTAGATGCATTCACCACATGATATCGTAATGCAAGCTGGCATAGTTAATTATTCAAAAGCACAGTGGATGATATTGAAAGGTCAGACAGTAGGAGGGTTGACTGTGTACAGTGCACTGCGTATGCATTTACCACGTGATATCATATTTAGGCTGGCATAGTCTGTGTATCATTGAAAACCACAGTGGATGATATTGAATGGTCAGACGGTAGGAGGGTTGACTGTTTACTGTTTAGATACATGATATCATATTGCAGACTGGCATAGTTTGTCTATCATTCAAAACCAGCGCGTATTATATTGAATGGTCAGACGGTAGGAGGGTTGACTGTATACTGCATAGATGCATTCACCGCATGATATCATACTGCAGGCTTGCATAGTTTGTCATTCAAAACCACAGTGAATGATATTGGATAGTCGGACAGTAGGAGGGTTGACTGTACTGTTGGCATAGCTTATCATCAAAAATCACAGTGGATTATATTGAATGATCAAACAGTAGGAGGGTTGACTGTGCACTGCGTAGAACCATTTACCACATGATATCAGGCTGGTATAGTTTGTCTATCATTAAAAAATCACAGTGGATGATATCGAATGATCAGACAGTAGGAGGGTTGACTTTGTACTGTGTTTTAGATGAATTCACCACATATCATAATGCAGGCTGGCATAGGTTATCTGTCATTCAAAACCACATTGGATGAAATTGAATTGACAGGCAGTAGGAGGGTTAATTTTTTCTTTTCTGGTCAAAATTATACATTTGGTTTTTCTTTACAATTTCCTGTGTTGTACCTTCAACAGTTTTTGCGTGATTTTTTTTTCAGTGCAAAGTGGCTTTCATGAAGGCTCATCCGGACTACAAATGGTGTGGATCCAATAAGCAAAGTGTCAAGTCCAGCAGCCCAACCATGAAGACGAGGACCAAGTCAGCCAGTGGGCACCTACCAAGCCAAAGCCTGGGAGTCTGGCCTCAAAACAACTCTTCAAAACAAGTAAATCTGCTCTCTTCCAGTAAAATATCACCAGGCAAGCTTGCTGGTAAGTTGGTGGTCGGGTTGGCGTAGTGGTATCTTTCCTTGCCTTCCGCATCTAGGACCACAATTCGATTCACGCCGAGGGGCACGAGGATTGGGTTTTCAGTCCCTACCTGTGAATGCGTGGGTTTTCCCTGGATTAACTCTCTGGGGTTTTCTTCCCACATCTAAAACTGAAACTTTCTTCCTTGTCTTCTCTCCATTGAGTTCTTGGCTAGTGCAGTGTTTAAGTTCGCTTTTCTGAGAGTCCTTGGCGTCACAACCAGAACAAATGAAAGGAAAAAAACCCCAATAACCCGAGGCGAAGCCAGGGGTGCCATTTGTTTTAAACTCGCAAATTATTACCATGGTATAGCAAGTAAGATCGGAATATTTACAGGGATGAGAAATTCCAGATTTTCTGTGACGTACGATCTTTTTATGTCTGCCTGGAAAAATGTACATGTACCTCCTAAGATCTGTATCCCAGTTTCAGACTTTTTTGTCAGCAGTGACTCTCATCCCTGGATACTGTTCCCTGAAGTTCCTTGAAATCCATATCTCCAGGGGTTACCAAAAGGTGGACATGCCATCATTTCAGCATACCTTTCTAAATTTTGGATGCAAGTTTCAGACTTTTTTTTTCAGAAATGACTCTCACCCCTGGATACTGTTCCCTGAAGTTCCTTGGAATCTAATTATCTGCAGGGGTACCAAAAGGTGGAAATGCCATCATTTCAGCATACCTTTCTAAATTTTGGATGCAAGTTTCAGACCTTTTTTACTCTCACTGTATTAGGAATCGCCCGCATTGGATCAGTGGTTCAGTTTTGTGAAAAATCCTTTTCTTTTGTATGTTGCAGATCCGAGTGATATGGGTGGTTTGAGCATGCTGCTTCTTGCTGGTGAACAATCAATGAGCAAAACACCAACCTCCAACAGTGTCACCCCAGGAACTCCGCTGTCTCCCAAATCCAGACTTTTTGAATTCGCTGAGGTAATGCACTACCCCCAACCTCCTTCCCAGAGATGTACGATATTGCTGCGCCATTCCACCCCCCCCAGAATGCCTTGCTCAAACTTAACAACCATTCTTTAGGCTGTTCAATTTTTGCATGGGACCTAATCGTTTTACACATTAACTGGGTTAAGTCACCATGGCTGCTGCGGATCCCAACCAATTGGTTTTTAATCTGCCACACCTGGAAACAATAACCACTGGACCTGCCATTTCAGTTTATCCTATAATGGGTCGCCTGTCAACACCTCCAGGTTGAATTGCAGACATTGCTGCCCTATTTAGCCTGGGGTCAGGGAAAAAACAGCTGGTTAGTTAATGCAAAGTAGCAAGAACCAGACTGTGAGCTTTGAAAATTAACATCACCATAAATAGAAATACTTTGGTTGATGTTGTTGTTACGGCTTTATGCTTTGCATTATGTTGGTTTCATGGGCATACCAGCTATCTTAAATGGATACATTGTCCGCGCGTTCAGGCGTACACGTGGTATCCAAGTGCACACGGCACCATCTGTCCTTATCAAAAACACAAAAACAATATGCATAGAGAAAACAGTTGGTTTGGTAGTTCACGCACAACAGGCACAGTGCGTACAGAACTTTCACACAACAAAATGCTTGTTGAGGGGCCATTTATTCGCTAGTTCAAAGAGCCGGTCTTTAAATCACATGTTAATACACCCCCACATGACTAGTCTTTGACCAATCAGGGTGCATAAACTCTCTGAGGGTATTTATTAATGAGAATTAACATAAACCCTTTCAAATCCTTCCATATCCTCTTTGCCAAATGAAGGATTCAGAAGAACTGAGGGCTGTACATGTAGGTCCAAAGAACAATTGTTTTATCACTGGGTGAGGCATTCCAATCTCATTTAAGTCCAAATATGTTTGTGTGAAGTGAGAGGAGGATATTGGAGGATTAAGGTTACCTGTAGGCAAAAATGCCTTGGCAGTAAGTGGTTAATGAGAATGTGTTTGACTTGTTTTTTATATCAAGTAATAAACCACAAGGGAAACTGGTAGAGCGCCGGCACGTTAATCTGGAGGGCGTTGGTTCAAATCCCCCTCTAGTCAAGTTCTCTTTGTTCAACCCCAACTTAACTTGTTTTTTAACAGATGTGCTCAGATAGGCTGGACCTGAAGTACTCGCCTGATAAATCCTCTGTATCCAGCTGTTCCCATCAAACCATGCGTACTCATCAGACAGAGTCAGGGTTCCAGACCAGTCAAACGGACAATGCTAGGTTTACGTCGAACACAGATTTGCAGAGAAAGAATCATGAGAGATTCAACTTTGACCCACAAGAGATAAATAACAACGACTCGAGGGTAACGATCAGGAATAAGGAACAGACGGGGAAATCCCCTGGAAAATTGTCTGCCGTTAAACTCGGTAAAGAACGAGAACTCAAACGAGAATTTGGGGTTTTGAGTCAAGCGCTGCCACCAGGAAACGAGTGTAAGGAACGTAAAGGCTCGGCCGTGCATTCTGGTGCTGAGGAGGTGCAGTCCTCTGAGGATATGATGGACCTACCATCCAGTAGTGACGGAGGAGACTGGGTGGAGGAACAGGGTACTAGACGGACTTCGGCGCGCTCTTGCAAGGGACGTCTCTACAGGGAATTTGTCATGGAAGGTAGGGGAAATAAAAAAATCTGTTCTGTCAACACTGAGCCCTTACTCCATAATTAAAACGATTTTGATGTCAGAACTCTATAAATGCAACAAACGGTTTTGCAGGATTTGATCACATTTCAACTTGAGCAAATTCTACGTTGCAAATTTGTGACGTGAAATTCAAATGATTCAAATGAAGTAGGCCTATGAAGTGGGCTTTAGTCCAAATATTTTGATGTTTTGATGAAACATTTTGATTTTGTGACCGTAGAGTGGAGGGATTGATCTTGCCTGTGGGCAAGTGGACAAAGGAAGTTAGGGTTGTACCAAATCAAAGTCCAACCCTCTATGTTGTCCATTTGCACACTAGGTAGTCTGTAAATATTTTAGAATGTAATCTCCCTGGAAGTGGCGTGTCTTAGCCGAGCGGTTTAGTGCATCGGACTCAAGTACTGGTGGCTAAGTCATCAGGGTGTGGGTTCGAATCCCAGTCATGACACGCGTGTCCTTGAGCAAGACACTTAACTATAAGTGCTTCTATTCACCCATGGGGTAAATGGGTACCTGTGAGGGCAGAGATGGTTCTTGTGATTGATTTAGCTTGGTTCGTTACATATTTGGCAGCACAGGATGTGTACTCCCGAGGGAGCTGAGATGGTTTAAGGAATGAAATAAATGACCCAGTGACCAGGGGTCGATTTCACAAAGAGTTAGGACTCATCTTATCTCGAGTTAGGACGAGTAACTCGTCCTAATCGGGACTCGTCCTAGGAACGATTTCACAAAAGATAGGAAGGGTTGAACGTGTCCTAATTACCTTGGAAACGGCCCCGAACCCGTCCTAACTTAGGATCGGTACGAGGGTGGTCCTAGCGATCGCGAAAAATTGACAAACTCTCCGTTGTTTTTTTCTTGTTATTAAAGCCAAACCTATTGAAACTGAATAAAACAAATCGAACAGGCAAGCGAATTAAACAAGGTATTGTTTTTTAAGCCTTTTTTGGCGAGCTGCTTTAGCAGAATGCGAGCCTATGTAATACCGATTTTGTCCGTCCGTGGTCCGTCCGTCTGTCCGTCTGTCTGTCTGTCCGTCCGTGCTTACAAGAGCTACATTGAGGGGCTACTTGTAAGTAGGATCTGTACTTGTGGGCTTTTCTTACATTGTGGGCTCATGCCCACAATGTTTAAAACAGAAAAGATTAAAGAAAAGGGATCATAGTCACAACCTGTGGAATGCCCACTATGTCCCTCTACTAAACATGGATGTCCGTCCGTCCGTCCGGCCGTCCGCATTGAGACTTTTTGTTAAAGTTTTTGCCTTAGATAATTTGTATGTAATTGTTTTCGTGTGAATAGATTCACTAGGTGAAAATTGAAATTGTGGTCAAGTTTTTATATTGTTTAAATATGTTAAAGTTTTCAGGGTTCATTATTACCCTCTGGAAATTAAACAGCTTCTGTCCGGCCATCCGCATTGAGACTTTTTGTTAAAGTTTTTGCCTTAGATAATTTGTTGTAATATGTAATTGTTTTTGTGTGAATAGATTCACTAGGTGAAAATGGAAATTGTGGTCAAGTTTTTCTATTGTTTAAATATGTTAAAGTTTTCAGGGTTCATTATTACCCTCTGGAAATTAAACAGCTTCTGTCCGGCCATCTGCATTGAGACTTTTTGTTAAAGTTTTTGCCTCATGGTGTTAGATACTTTGTTGTGAAAAAATAATTGTTTTCACTCTCAATTGCAGTTCATTTGTCTTACAGCCAAAATGTGGTTGGATCCACAGTGTGCAAATGGAAATTGTTTAAAAATGTTAAAGTTTTCAGGGTACATTATTACCCTCTGGAAATTAAACAGCTTCTTTCCGGCCATCCGCATTAAGATTTTTTGTTAACATTTTCGCCTCTTTCCCACATGTCAAACCAAGTAGGCAATGGTCAACTACATACTTGTTAATTGTCCCCACCTCTTTGAACATCAGTTGATCAAATTTTTGTTTTTCTATTATTCATTGTTTCTCTATCGGGCGTTCGGCAGCTCGCCTTGGCAGCTTCTGCTGTTCTAGTTATTTATTGGAAAACATCAGAAATCAGACTGTAAAAAGTAATGAGATCGTCACCGTAGAGCCTAAAATTAAAAAATAAGATGTACATAGCGAATACGACGGACGGAGGACAAAATCATCGCATTGGTACCTTCTTTACAGTTTTTTTCGCCCAAATTACATTTTCTCCCTCCTTTTAATCAACAAATATGCTTACCTCAGCTCTATATAAACACACACATTGATTGTTCACTCATAAAGGCCTAAAATCAACCGTAAACTTTCAACATTTTGTCGCCAAAGCGAAAACAAAATGGCGACGATTTGTTTTTTTCTTGAATCTGTGCTGCAGAAGGTTCAGACGGCTGTTTCATTAACGAAGCAATAAAGCCACCAAATAGCCGTTGCACACTTTTGGCTGGCCACGAAGGTTAGACGGCTGTTCAATTAACGAAGCAATAAAGCCACCAAATAGCCATTGCATTAGCATTTTCAGCCTCGTCCGAGAATGTGTGTTGTGGTTTTATATTATTTACGACTCGTCCTGCTTAGGACGGGTTTTGTGAAATCGATCCTAGGATCCATCTTAGCTAGGATCGATCTTACGGCTGGGACTCGTTCTAAGATCCTAAGTTAGGAAGGGTTTTGTGAAACCCACCCCAGGGGTGGTAATGACGTCACTGAGTGACAGATTTGAGTGCTATTATCTCTAGACGAAGAGGAGTCTGCTATCCATTTTCATTATTTTAGTCCAGTCACATCCCCGTTTGCTTTGATGCTATTTCAGGAATGTTGGAGTCCCTTCAGAGGCCAGAAAGACCATTCAACTGCAAGAAAACCTGGAAGCAGATGGACGGAAGCAGTCTGAGCGACGGTGACGACGTAGTGTTTGAACCCAGCCCAGACAAGCCGAAGCGAGCAAGCCGACGAAAGAGCCGCAAGAGGACCGTCAGTGGGTGTGGGTCGCTATCGAGCTCTGCTGATTTGTGAGTTGATATTCCATGATTACTGTAGTTTTATGGCCAGAGGAACAGCCTGCAGAGGACCGCAGTGATCACAATGCCCTCTGGATCGCTGGCCAGAGTCCAGGTGCCAATTTCATAGAGCTGCTTATAGCAATAAGTATTGCTTAACAGATTTATGCTAAGCAAAATATAAGGGGAATATCAGTCACAGATTGTGTGTTATAATAATATTAATAACAAGTTCTTATATAGCGCATTTTACAATAACGTATCAATGCGCTTTACATTAGTGCCCTGGTCATTGGGCCAATAACATTCCTTTGATCTTTCTCAGCTCCCTGGGGAGTATACAGCCCTGGGCTGCCGTGGGGAGTATACAGCCCTGGGCTGCCGTGGCGCTCCGAAGGCTTTTTCAAACACAATATCAACCTCTACCCTCACAGGTACCCATTTATACCCCTGGGTGAAGAGAAGCAATTATAGTTAAGTGTCTTGCTCAAGGACACAAGTGTCATGACCGGGATTCGAACCCACAACCTGATGACTTAACCACCAGAACTTGAATTTGATGCTCTAAACCGCTCGGCCATGACACCCTACACATATGTGCAAGTAAAAGCATTTATTTAGTCGTTTGGATTCTACTGGGATGAAATTTCCAAACACTGGCTGTGGAGGAATTTTGAAGGTTGGGGGAGGGAGGGGGGGGCTAAATCAAAGCCGCACTCTGTGCACGTGGCAAGCTTCATTTATCAAAAACAATTGAAAGGTGGGATTTAATGGTAACTGTATGGTAGTTTGGCTGGTAACCTATTTTTCCTAAGCATAAGTTTTCTGTGCTTAGCAAATTGTTGTACTTACATGCTGTATGAAATTGAACCCAGGTTACTGTATAATATTCTGAAGCTCATGTACCTGTATGTTTATTTTCTCTCAGCGACTATGGTGAGATTGATGTCGAAGCTCGCCTTGCTTCATTGCCCCAGTACTTGCCAGCTCAGTTTAAACCTCAGAGTAAATCCCAGCATCACAAGAAGTCTACCTTCCTGTACAAGAATTCAACCTTCATCAAGAAGGAAGGGAAGACTTCTCATAAACACAACTCTAAGGGTAAGCCATTGTATTATTATTACTATTATAATTTGTTGTTGTTGTGATTTATCATTATTTATTTGATTGTTTGCAATAGAGTGAACAATTGTCTCCAAGTAGAGAACATAAAATAAGTCTATACCGCTAATACTTAAAGTATCGTACACGTTTGGTAATGACTCAAAACAAATATTAGCATAAAAACTTACTTGGTAACAAGCAATGGAGAGCTGTTGATAGTATAAAACATTAAACGAACTCTCTCTCCTGAAGTTTTTTTTTTTTTAGAGTAATTTTCATTAAATAATAAAAAAATAAAAACTTCTTTATTCATATCTCTGAAAGCACACAAATTTGTACAACAAGGGTGTTTTTTCTTTCATCATTTTCTCACAACTTGATGACCAATGCCTTTAAACAACTGAGAATATTTCTATTCCCCCTGGACAGGCTGCCAGTCCATCGCAGGTTACTCCCCAGCTCTCGCTGGTACTCATTTGTACTCCTGGGTGAAGAGTGTTTAAGGACACAAGTGTCACGACCGGGACTCGAACCCACACTCTGCTGATCAGAACACGCCACTTTAGACCTAGCTACCACTAAATCCTAAATCTAGCTACCTCTAAGTAAGAGTCAGAGAGTTGACAGTTGACATTTATTTCATACTAACAGAATATACATGTACATGTACAAGGTAAATTGCTTGAAAAAAATACTTTTCAGTACCTTAATTGTCAAAATTTTCTAAAAGGGGGAGCTGCCCCCTTAACCCCCGCCGGGGGCCTCGCCCCCATGGATCCCCGCCCCCCTGGACCCCTAGCATGCCTCATCTTCGGTTCGGGACAAGCTTGCGGCTTGATTGGGATCATCAATAGTGGATCGATATTTTCCATTTTTTTTCAACATAACCCATTCTCATGCCTGTTCTGCTTAGCAGACAATTGTTAAGCATTTTTTTCTGCTTAAGCAGCTCTGTGAAATTTGAGCCCAGGCTTCAAGGGGGTAAACCCGATTTGGGAAGTGTGAGATTGATTTCAAAGACCGGTCAGCTGTTTGAAAGACTTTGCTAATATTTCAATTTCATTAATTTTAGGAGATCATTTTGTCGGAAAAACGCCTGTAGCTGGAAGCCGTAAACGTAAAGCACCCAAGTCCACCATTCTACACCTGACTACCTACCAAGTAGACAACTCGTCAAAAGGTACCCAAGAGTCTTTTCAACCTGATCGTCGAAAGATCATCAAATTGCAACACTAACTTGTGCTTGACTTTTGTTAATCAAAGTATTCTGTAACATATCTGCTCGTACTTATCGGGTCTGTATACGTTTGGTAATGACTCTGAAAATTAATGGCAATAAAAACTTACTTGGTAAGAAGTACAGCAGCTTTGGATAGTATAATGCATTTTGAGAAACTTTTCACTTCAAAGTACTGCAGTAATGGAAAAAGATATCACTTTTTATCCCCAAAATTTGAATCTGAGAAGCGTTACTGCAGTAACTTTTCTCAGATTGTGTATTCCAATAGCAGATTATTCTTCCTGCGTGGACATAACCGCTCCAGATTTTTCAGCAATATCTCAAAAACGCTACCAGCTAAATTTTCACAGGTTAGTTTTATGGTGTATATCTACAATTATGTGGGATTGAAACAAACAGTGGGTTCCAATTACCAAACGTATACAATCCCTTTAAAGAGGGGCTCCAAGGTCAAATTCAGTTTGTGATCCTCTAATTTTCCAGTAGATAGAGTCCTTATGAGAATGGAAAAGAAAATGACAATTCTCTAACCTCACGTTAAAACCGTGTTAAAATGCCACTGTGTTTTATACCCTTCAAGTGCAAATGAGTTTACTGGCCTGAGGCTCAAAATCACTGGCCTCGGGCCTGCGGTCCAGTGTTAATTTCGAGCCCTGTCTTAGAGTGAGGGGAAATGGTGTGTATGTTCATTCCAATAACGTGTGCCACGTTGTTGTACCAGTCACTTCAGGTACCTCGAGCAATACGAGGCTCTTCACTGTGGACGGTCAGCGAGGAGGGAAATCTGACGGGGTGACATCAAGTGATCCTGAATCATTGAACAGGGTACACCTCAAGGAATCGGCCCAAGATGTCTTCAGTATTGACGGCTCCTTTAAAGTGTCTTCCGAGGAGACAAAACCATTCCAAAGGTACGTCATGATGATAATAATAACAATAATTAGTTTTATTTGTAATGCACCCTATCCAACCTAGGATGTTCATAGACACGTGACAATTAGACTGGTCCTCTGTCTTTATCTGCAAGACTATAGACAGGCACTGGTCTCACAGGCCCAATGATTTCATTGGATACAATGATTTCATTGGATAAACGTACAGTGACGTAAGCTTTCCATATCTGTGTTATGATTGGTCCGAGGTGGTGTAGTTTGTCAGCTTGCATATTCGGTCGTCTGCATGCAGCGTGTGCATAATATTTGTACATGCATGTAACGTTATTTTATTCACTATCTGTGCAAGTACGTGTGAAATGGATGTGAGATCAAAGGTACATCTGGCAGGATCCGGCCAGACGCTCAAGGCAGGTATCTGGCATTATTCACGAGCCTCGAAGTGTGACGTCATATGTTCAGGCTACATGACAATGTGCAAAAATTACTGATATATGATATGATACGGAGGGAGGGCGCGTGCGTGCTGTAACTGGGTGAGAGTTCATAATTTCATTTACAGCCATAGGCCTGATCATGACGACACAACCCCCTTTAAAGGTTTGATCTTATATATTGTATCTAATGCAGCCCTCTGATGACAGAATCGCATCAGCTTCCGAGAAGCACAAGTCGCGTCATCTCCGCTGCCTCCTCGGTTCATCGCTCAGTCCTGACGGTGTCATAAACAACCTTCGCCAAGGTAAACCCCCTACTCTTATACGAGCTGAGTATTTTGGCTAAGCAATCTCGTACCAGACTTGAGTTCTGGGCCTAATTTCATAGAGTTGCTTCAGCACAAAATATTGCTTAACAAATTTCTGCTCAGCAAAAATTAACAGGATACCAGTCACAAATTCTACACTGGACATGGCGTTTTGGCTGGTAACCTAAATCTGGTAAGCATAATTGTTTTTGTGCTGAGCTATTTTATGTACTTAAGCAGCTCTATGAAACTGGGTTCTTATTATAGCGCTTAACCACACCCCTAGGGGCGTAATAAAGCACTCATTATTTGTTTTTCAACAGGATTAGCAGAGCTATGTTTTGAATTATGAGACCCATTTATGTAGCACCTTCTAGTGGTTTACAAGGTGCTGCGCCGCATTCAGCAGCCACTGCCCGAAACACCAGGGCAAACCCCCTTCTCTTAGCCATAAGTGTAACTGGGTTCTTTACACAACACACAGGACTTATGGCTTTACGTCCCAACCAAAGGACGAAGCAATAATGGTTATTAGTGTCTTGCTTGGGTCCGGTGCGCTTAACCGCTCGGCCACGACACGCCAAGGTAACCCCCTACACTGATGAGTAGAGTATTGTAGCTAAGCAATCTCACATGAGTAAGATTTGAAACTTTGCATGGTGGGAATACGATATGGAAAGGTTTGCGGTGACACCATGTACATGTAATAATCTCTCTATGTGAGTTAAAAAAAAAAAAAAATTTTAGACTGCTTTGGGTCCCCTATACCCTCAGTCCACATAGGCCCCATACCACCCCTTCAGACTGCTTTGGGTCTTCTATACCCTCAGTCCCCTAGGCTCCACACCCTCACCATCCCCTGTGCTTGTTCCTACTGACACAGTTCAGTGAGCACACACTCCCCACACACCAGTCCAAGGCTCCAGTGCAGGATCCAGTTTTACCACGCATCACCGAGCTCCATTTCCCGCCTCTACTTCCCGCCTTCGTGCATCACCAAGCTAGTCCCCATCCACAGTACTTAAGCAGCATGCAGCATCAGAGTCCAGCTTTCTCCAGAAGACGATCAGAGCATACTGATCGAAACGTCGAGTTGAAAAACCAACGGTTCTTTTCAGAACCACCCCCCAACTCACATAGAGAGATTATTACATGTACATGGTGTCACCGCAAACCTTTCCATATCAATCTCACATACTTGACTTGTCCCATCAGGTGGGGGTGTTCACGATGTCTCAAAATCTCAACTTAAAAATTCTTTAACCCTGACAGTGCTGGCCCGTGTTGGTATTTCTGTGTCCATTTCATTAGAACGTATGGCAACGTTGGCGGCCTGTGGATTGATATTCAGTATGACGTTTCAGATTGTGGCGACACTCAAAGGGTAGAAGGTAAGGTAGCTTGGAAACCTGACGTCACACTCCGAGGCTTATGAATAAAGTGTATTACTCATTGCGAATAAAAACAGGGGACCAGTCTAAAGTCAGTCTGGACGTATGGGAAAGTTGGCGGCCTGTGGATGGATATTCAGCAGGACGTTTCAGAACATTGGCAGCGCTCGAAGGGTTAACCTCATGATGGAAAGAATGTCTACTTTTGAAAAAAACACCATCAGCATTTTAAAGAGACTTTGTAACTCACCCAGAATGTATCAATAACTTTTATTAGAAGCGCCACCCTGTCATGTAATACATACATGTACACACCACATAAAGAAACTAGAATTAATCAAAATTTAGAGTAATTAACATAACTCATCAACATATGGTGCATTTTTAGCTTTATTTATTTGGAAATATTTAGTTTTTTTAAAGTGATGATTAGAAAAGTGGTTTCTTTTTCTTCCGTCAAAGGACATTTAAATGGTTTGGGGTTGAACAAAGACAAATTGACCAGAGCGGGATTTGAACCGACAACCTCCGGATTAACGTGCCGGCGCTCTACCAACAGAGTTATCTAGCCCTATGTTGGTGGTCTCCCTATTTTGTTTGCACCACAACCAATGTGCGAGTATACTCTGGAGGAGGTTTCTGCACAGTACAGGGAAATGATGGGAGACCGCCAACATAGGGCTAGATAGCTCAGTTGGTACGAGCGCCGGCACGTTAATCCGGAGGCCGTTGGTTCAAATACCGCTCTAGTCAATTTCTCTTTGTTCAACCCCCAGATCATTTAAAATTTACCCAGTCGGTTTCCCTTGTGGTTTCTTATTTGATAATTTAAAAGACTAAGTTACTACCTAGTAGATTTGTAGAAGATGTATTTTTGCATGTTTACCTTTCCCCAAGGTATATATTTCTATACATAAACACTAGAAACTATATTTACATGAAAAAAAGAATGTGAATTCTTGGCTTTTACCGATTTTATCAGTGCTGCTCTTCACCTTAACAAAGATTTTTTTAATTATCTACACCGTCATCAGTTTTTACAGAGCTCTAGAAGAGCCATCCGACATGTTGAGATACTGAGATAATTTACTGCTGGATGATGACATCAAGTGTAAGATGACGACACCCTGAGATGATTTATCTCAGGATGACCTCATCCTTAAAGTGCCCCTGAAGTAAAAATTTCTTAGGAATATATTTTGAGCTGCTTCCTAATCCCCTTATGTGTATGAAAACTAATTGACATCCATATTTGGTTAATTTCATTGAAAAGTGATTTCCTCTCTTATCTGGACAAATGAGGGCGCTGCCGCAGTGATGTCATTTCAGGAAGACACTTGTTTTATTTCTATTGAAAAAATGAAATTGTGAACCCCAAAATTTGCTTGTTAAAAGAATTTGAGAGAAAAGTTTGCACTTGGGCATACTGCCATGAACTTACACACTAACAAATCACTAAAGAAAAGTAAGTTTACGACAGCGAAATAGCCTAAATTCCTTTGACTTTTTGTGCATAAACTAATTGCAACATTGAGTTTTCTGCCCATCATGACATCACACTTTTGCTCATGAATATGGAAATTTACATTAGCATAAAATACAAAAAGGCACCAAAATACCCTAAAAAATTGCAAAACGAGAATTGAAAATAAGGTGAAATGGGACACAAAGGTGCGTCTCCAAGGATTGCATTAAACAAAATTACACTTCATGGACCCTTTAAGTAAGATGCCGTCTTCCAGATATATTTTATTATAGGATGTCGTCATCCTGAACGTAGGATGTCGACTTCTCGGGATAATTCATCTTGGGATGATAACATGCTGGAAATATCAAGAACTCAAGATAAAATCATCTTGGGATGTCATCACCTTGTTTATGAAGTCGTCACCCTGCAATGAATTATCTCAGGATCTCAACAAGTTGGATGGCACTTCCAGAGCTCCGTAACTTTTAATCTATTTATAGTAATTATTGTTTTATTGTAAGTCGTACCAGTAATGAACTCTTCGTCAAAATCATCATCATCATATTCCTGTTCTGTTCAGAAACCTCATCTGGGTGTATTCTCGAACATTGGTTGAAGTGCAAAACAAGCAGGTGCAGACAAAACTCAAGGCATAAGAAACAGATACGTATCTGTACCAGTAAAAGCAGTTATTTAGTATTTTGGAATCTGCTGGTGTGAAATTTCCAACCAGCGGCTGTGGAGGAATTTTGAAGGGGGGAGGGGGGCTAAATCAAAGTCGTACTCTGTGCACGTGGCGAGCTTCATTTATTAAAAAACAACTGAAAGATGAAATTGTTTCTAATTTGGGCTCAAACTGTTGGATTCCGGGAGATAGGAGTATTTTCTTTTGTGTGATACTCAAGGAAGGGTTGGTGTGGTGTCTTATCGTGAGAGTTAATCACTGATTATCAACAGCTGAAATTTCTTTTAATCCTAGTTCCCCGATATCGTTGTTGGCTCAGTTTAGGCTCAGTGCAGTTGTAAACTTGTTTTATTCTTTGTGCCATTCTGTAGCTTACAGCTCATGTGACATTTTATTCAAAAATGTGACCCCTCTTTGACCTTTTCCGGTACAAACAGGAAGCTCTAAAATGTAATATATTTGTGTTCCACCAACCGATACCCTTGGTGTTTGTTACGCAACAAACACAGGTCTAGTTTGATATATTTCTGGCAATGAACCCATGGACTCCTCAAAAAGTGCCTAGCACTTTATCCATTAATTTAACACTAAAATGCTAGCTTTATTGTACTGTGTTAAAATGAAAATGCATATTTTCATACATAGTTGAAGTAAATGCAAATGCCAAACTGAGTTAAATCAGAAATAAGGTATCAACTAGTATTATACCTGTAAATAGTAAACAATATTTTTGCATGTTGTATGTATTTAACTGTACAGTAGAATTGTCTTTGGAATTTGCTGACGTGTTGGAACGCTGGGTAGCAGCACGTACCAGGCACATGTATATCAAGTTTGCGCATGCTCAAATTACGTACACGATTGGAGACTTTTGAGACGATATCGGGCTCCCCAATCACCGGTCATTACGCGCGCGTTAGCCAGGCCTGGATTTAGGCGCCTGCTGGTCTAGACTAGACCAACATGCACCTCTCAGTCCACGGCTAACACGCTCGTAAAAGGGTTTGCGAAGTAGTCCATGGACCCCTTGCGTATGCCGTCACCAGCTGAAACAGCGCCCTCACTGAGGTCAAAGGAAGACCTATCATTAGTTGAGAGTTGTGCGGGGTGCGTACGCGCTTGCACGTTTCCATTGTTTGATCTCAGCGATGGCGACCTATGCAAGGGGTCTATTGTTCTTATAGACCCCTTGCATATGACGTCACACGCTCAAAAAGCGCCCTCACTGAGGCCAAAAAGCACCTCACTGAGGCCAAAAAGCACCTCACTGAGGCCAACGGAGGCAAATCATTTGACGATAGCTGTTCTTTGTGCGTAAAAACGTGTGCGTGACCTCAGTGTCCCTGTAGCTTTAGCGTTATGCAAGGGGTCTATTAGCGACGAGAAAAATAGAAAAAGAACCGGTGAGTGGGACGCCCACTGTCGTCCCAAAGGTCTCACTTTGGAATTTACCTGATAAGTCTGCTGCCACCTAGCGTTGTCTCCCATTATTTTTCAAAGAATTGTTTATAATGAATTGAATTATATATAAAATGTAATGTAAAATAATAGTATATAGTTTCCCCTGTCAATGAACAGCAACACGATTTTAGAAATTAGGCTCGTTCTCTCAACTATTTATTCCAAATAGCAATCAAAATTGCTAGTTTAAATTTCGATAAATCGAATCCAAATAGTTTTCCGGTATTCATACATGAATTTTACTTATCAAAATAATTTATGTACCCCTCAGCAACATTAATTGTTGAGGTGGTTATTATATAAATAGACACCACAGTTAAAGGCCCTGATGTACACTATTGGTAAGATCGAAAAACACAAATGTTCACAGATTCACACATAACTTACATGATTTAAAGTAAGTAATGGTAGAAAGGGTTCCTTAAAATATTTCTGCCTAAAATGCTATCGTTTCTGAGAAATGAGTAAAACAATAATGTTTATCACGCGTGATAAAAACTCGATGTTTGGAAAAACAGAAAACACATAAGGTCTCTTTTCACTATTTTCTCGTGACCTCGATGACCAATTGAGCTGAAACTTTCACAGGTTTGTTTGTTCATGCATGTGTTGAATCACACAAAATGTGGACACTAATTTTGAGCTGTTACCAAAAGTGTACAATACCTTTAACCCTCTTTTCACGGTAAAGTTACAAATTAAGAACTGCAGCATGCCGCAATCTCTTCACAATGCTGCTTGCTTATACTCCTCCGCTTTAGGTTCCATTGGGCACGAGTGTGCAAGAGTTCCGTCCGCGCGATGAAATGTGCGCTTGAATTTTCATTTTTAAAGGTCAAATTGTAGCGTTTTAGCTATACCAATTCCTCACAAGGAATATTAAAAAAAGGTAAATGAAGTCCAACATCCATTAACAGAAAACCAAATTAATTTTTATTTTTAAAGGTAAAAGTGTAGCGTTTTAGCTACCAATTCCTCACAAGGAATATTAAAAAAAAGGGAAATGAAGTCCAACATCCATTAAACAAACCAAATAAATCCCTTAGAAAGTGGTGGGATGATACGGACATTATTCCCTGGCTTGTAATAAGAACTCGGAGAAAATAATTATACACTCATCTGTTCTTCCAATTGGACATTTTTATTAATTACTTATAACTCGTCCTCAGCAGGAACAACTCAAACCCGCTAAGCACGAAACTGATTCGTGCACTATAGAAATTAGGGGTTCGAGGTAATTACATATAATATGCCAATTATGAGGACATTTGAAGCTTTTAACTATTTTTAATTAAGAGGGTCTGTACATGTATACGTTTGGTAATGACTCTGAAAATGAATGGCAATACAAACGTACTTGGTAAGAAGTACAGCAGCTTTGGATAGTATAATGCATTGTGAGAAACTTTTCACTTCCATTGTAATACCAGCTCTAGTGTATAACAATTATATGAGCAAGCTTTCCATGTTTTATCATGGTACCGTTGTGACTTCCAAGTTATGGAAAGATATATCACTTTTTATCCCCAAAAAATTGAATCTGAGAAGCGTTACTGAAACGTTTCTTAGATTATGTATTCCAATTGCAGATTACTCTTCCTGCGTGGACGTACATAACCGCTCCAGATTTTCGGTAATATCTCAAAAGCACTACCACTTTTTGAAATGAAATTTTCACAGGTTAGTCTTATGGTATTCTACAACTATATAGGATTTAAACAGTGGGTTCCAATTACCAAACGTATACAATCCCTTCAACCATATAAATGTATGAGCATTTCACAGTTAAATTGAATGACCGAACAGTTCCATAAACAAGTATTTGTTATCAGTGTCATTACGTAATTTTATTTAATAGCATTTAATAATATTTTAATTCTTCTAAGAACTGTATTACTGTCCCAGTGAGATTTTAACCTCTACTTGCCACCTTTGAATTGTACATTTGATTGAAATTATCATTAATTACTGAAATTGCTTCCTTTCCATGATTAATAAATAGTCAATTAAACAATAATTGTACTGAGATAAAGTGTTTGAATTACTAGTTATTCAATGGATAGTTCTCACCTAAAGGCGCTGTACACGTACAATTTTGCTGTGATTACTGTGTACGTCTGCAGCGAAGTTCAAGCGTATACAATATTGGTACTGTAAAAAAAAAAAAAAATGGTTGTTGTACCTTAAAGGCACTGGACACGTTTGGTAATTACTCAAAATATATATTAGCATAAAAACTTACTTGGTAACGAGCAATGGAGAGCTGTTGATAGTATATAAAACATTGTGAGAAACGACTCCCTCTGAAGTAACGTAGTTTTGAGAAAGAGGTAATTTCTCATTAAAATAATAAAAGACTTCTTGCAAGAAGCCTTTTATTCTTGCACATCGATGACCAATTGAGCCCAAATTTTCACAGGCTTGTTATTTGATGCATATGATGGGATACACCAAGTGAGAGCACTGTCTTTGACAACTACCAAACGTGTTCAGTGCCTTTAACGTCACTCAGTGTATTGTTGGCCATCATTATTACGGGCAATGATGGTAATTTTTGACCGCATAAAACGAACTTTAGTATGCGTTATGCGTTTATGGAGTAGAGACCCCCTTGCATGACGTCACAAGCCCACAACGGTTCCATGAGGCCGTGTCCAAATTGGCGGCTACAGCTACGGCTACGTCTAGATTTCCGCGTCGTCGTGCATTGAAGTATAGGACGTCCTTAGCAACACCCTTAGCAACAGCCGTAGCCGTAGCTGTATTCGCTAATTTGGATACGGCCTCACAGAGGTCAACGAAGAGCTATCATTGGCTGAGAGTCGTGCGCAAAGACTGCTCAGTAACTGGGCCCAATTTCATACAGCATGGGCACAAAAACTTGCTAAGCACAGTAAACTCTTGCTTAAGAACAATAGGTTACCATCCAAAATACCATACAGTTACCATTGCTGTGACTGGTAACCCACTCATTTCTTGCTTAGCAAAGAAATTTGCTGAGCAGAATTTTCTGCTAAAAATTGGGCCCTGGCTGAAACACAACATCTTGTGTGGACATGATAATAACAAGTTTCGTGCGCAGCCATCGTCCAATTATCTGCCTCCTTTTTGAGAGTGTGACGTCATATGCAATGGGTCTATTGAATTGACCTTATGAACATGGTGTCATAACAGTAGGGCGCCCTCGCCTAGAGGTCAAAAGGAGGTTGTTCATTGGCCAATCCTGTGCGCCGCGCGTACAAATCTGTTTCGATTGTTTCGTCATCGTTTTACCTCTAAGATGGCGGCTGGATGACGTCAATGCATAAGGTCTATACCCATTCTTAAGACGAATCTTAATGCTTTGTGAAATCGAACTATAAAGTTATGTAATAGAACCAGAGGGCGTACAAAACCATGTGACGCGGCCCGACAAGAAGCATTTTTAGCCATTGAGAAAATGGCGCTGACCCATTCTTTAACACGGGTCACGCACCAATTCAAACATCAACCATTTTATAAGTGGACATGTGTAAATTAACCATAGGGATTCATGCTCATGGTGGGACAGCACAGTTACGCGTCCGATATTACTGGGAACGCTCCTATACGCTCGCGTAAGCGTTGGCGCGGGCTTTTACTCGCGTCACGCTGGGCGTTTTGTACAGTTGCGTCAACATCATTTTGTCAGAAATGCCCGTTGTGCGTAAAATAAACTTATACTGGTACAGAATAAACCGAATGGATTTGTCTTTACCTATCCTAATTTTGTCCTTCACATTTCGAAATGTTATGAAAATATTTTCATAATAATTTTCATAAATTTCTTATACAACGATACTTAAATTATTAGTTGTCCTAGTGCCGGTTAATTCAAGTGGAGTGGTCCGGCACATTTTGTTTACAAATTCTTTGCGACTTCCAGAGGAATTTCATTTTTGGAATGTGCACCAGCATCTCTCTACAAAACCACGGGACCACACGGGGCACTTTGAAGTGAAACTCAACTTTCTTTACCTGACACACTGCAGTGCCCAGCTCGAGAGTTAATGATAGTATGGACACTTACGTGTGTGTGCCGCGTGAGTTCTTCCTTAGCATGGGCCGGTTCGTACGAGGGACCGAGACGGATACGATGGAATCAGCCCCGCGTCCGCAGCGCCCGTGGGGGCTGAGCGTCTGGACGACGGTACCTCTCTACGTTGGAACACGCTTCGATGCTCTACAAGGTTCGGTAGTCGTTGCTCCGCGAGCGAGTTCCGTTGGTAACAGGCAACATCCTCAGGTAGGGATATTTCGAATTTCACGCTCTAACAAATTTGAACCTCAGGTATAGGCCCCTACTTTCCCCTGTAAAAGTTATTATGCAAACGAGTATCACAACTTTTCTCTCGAAACATTTGTATTATGCACCTTTTTACAACACGCATCAAAGGAACATAACATAACATGAGAGATAAGCTTTTTATGTCCATGTTTAATTTGGAAACTTTCTATCTTTGGTGTTTTTTTTTCTATAAACACACAATAACTGTTCACTTCCTTTTTTTATTATTACGGAATTTTCCACTTCTCTTTCATTAATGTTTTCGTTATTTACTTATAAATATTTGTTTGCGTATTAATTTTTAAGTCATTGTATAATAATGTCCATGGGCGACCAATTATTTTGGCGAAAGTCTCCATAATAAGTAGTTGTCTGACGACGGACAGAGTATACTGTCCGAAACGTTGAGTCCACCGGTTCTTTTCGGAACCACAATTACTCAAAAGAGAGATTTAAAGGCACCGTTCACGTTTGGTAATTACTCAAAATATATATTAGCATAAAAACTTAATTGGTAACGAGCAACGGAGAGCTGTTGATAGTATGAAACATTGTATATATGAAACGACTCCCTCTGAAGTAAGGTATTTTTTGAGAAAGAGGTAATTTCTCACTAAAATAATAAAAGACTTCTTGCAAGAAGCCTTTTATTCCTATCTGAAAGCACACACATTGTACAACAAGGGTGTTTTTTCTTTCATCATTTTCTTGCAACTTCAATGACCAATTGAACCCAAATTTTCACAGGCTTGTTATTTTATGCATATGTTGGGATACACCAAGTGAGAATACTGTTTTTTGACAATTACCAAACGTGCTCAGTGCTTTTAACTACATGGTGTCACCGCAGATTTTCTTAGTTTATTGTCTTTCCACCCTGCAAACCAGCAAGTCTTATTTAGAAATTGCATTTTTTTAAAGAAAATTCATAGGCCCTATTTCTTGAGTGTTGTTTTGTGTTTGACTTCGCCCTGTCTTGCCCCAATCTGCTTTGCTTTTCCTGGAAATTGGGAGACATATGCCTTTTGGCGACAGTTAATTTTTAAAAACTTTTATGCGCTCCTGGGCATCCCACTGTTGTTTAATGTAAGTGTTTGAATGTATTTTAATGCTTGTACATTGTACTTGTGAAGTTTTTGCAATTTATAATAATAATTATTATTAAAGGAATGGTATACGTTTGGTAAATGGAACCCACTGTTTGTTTAAATCCTATATAGTTGTAGATATATATACCATAAAACTAACCTGTGGAAATTTCATTTTAAAAGGTATAGTAGCGTTTTTGAAATATTGCCGAAAATCTGGAGCGGTTTTATGTCCACGCAGGAAGAATAATCTGCAATTGGAATACACAATCTGAGAAACGCTACTGTCAGTAACGCTTCTCAGATTCAATTTTTTGGGGGATAAAAAGTGATATATTTCTCCATAACCGTTGTACTTCGAAGTAAAAAGTTTCTTAAAATGCATTATACTATCTAAAGCTGCTGTAGATCTTACAAAGTAAGGTTTTATTGCCATTAATTTTCAGAGTCATTACCAAACATATACAGACCCTTAAGGAAGTGTGAGTTGCGCTCATCAAAGCCACCGATTTAAATCAACGAAATCTTAAGGAGAATATTCAAGACTCTTCTAGTGTGTAGTTGTGATCCAAATATGACATAATTCTTTCAGAACCCAGCGGCCTCATCAAGTACCGGTACCAAAGTTGATGATCAATATCTTATAGGTACAATATTGGACCCTATTTCAACAAACCCCAAAATAATGAAACTTAGGGCCTAAATAATAAATAAATAAAATTGACAGCCTCAAAACAATATCAATAAAGCCTGGCGCATTGATTGCCACTATTTAGTAGTGTGCACCCCCATGAAACGTAAACTGTGATTTATTTAGGAATTTTGCAAGCATTGGACAAGGGTTAACCATTATTTCAAGTTAATGTCTAAAAAATGTACTACAATCTCACGCGCATAAAGCTAATTTGATTATGTCGTACGCACGATTGATCTATCTTGTACGCACGAGATAGATAGGCCTAAGTAAATGACCTATATCTTGTACGCACGAGATCGATAAATTATCTATCAATATCATGTATACGCACGAGATAGATAATGCTCTATCTTGTACGCAAGAGATAGTGATCTATTTCATACGCACGAAAAATTGATCTGTCTCGTTTCCATAGGATAATTACCTCGTTCACACGAGATAATTTGTATCTTTGAATGTCCCTTCCTAACGGCTCCATATGGAACGGTACATGTCTTTATGATTGTTAAAGGTATGATAATAGCATTGGTCTTGGGGAACAAAGCAATTGTGTTGGCAAAAATTAGTGTTATTTTAGTGTTATTTTAACGCTCTATGACGTAAATGTTGATTTTTTTTGTATCTATGTCTGACAACATCCCGGTGTCACTTTTAACACCCCCAGTTTTTGCAGTGTATAAACGCTCACAGGACTCTTTGAACAAACTGGACCAGAGCTTATTTAGGTATCGCATTATTGAGGGTTGGGATGCCGAAAGCTCCCCAACAGTTTATCATATTGAAAGATGTACAAGACGATTTGTTGATAAGTGTTGATAATTACCACAATTAGAAAAAAAAAGCAGAATAGCTGCCCGTGGATTTGTTTCTTCAATATGCAAAGTTCTTTAAGAACATGTTCTGACACTAACCGTCATCGGCTGAGACAATCTGCGGCGTTTTTTCTGACCTGTTACTCTAGTAAAATATACACACCAGCCTGTTGACACGAGGGGGAAAAAAGCAACGGTAAACACTTAGTGTTGACTTGGCGATTGTGTTTATGGAGAGGGGTGCGGCTGTGGGGTGTGTTAGTGGTAAGCTACTTCGGGCAATTGTGATGACGACAGCCGGGTGTTTGTTTTACTTGCAATATGGATTGTACCAACTATCTAAACTAAGTCAAGAAAGGATCATTTCCGGCACCTTAGCTGAACCTGAATTCAATCAATTTTGCCGTGATTACTGTACGTCTGCAGCGAAGTTAAAGCGTATACAAATGGTACTGTAAAAAAAATTAAAACAAAAATGGTTCTTGTACCTTAAAGGCAATGGACGTTTGGTAATTACTCAAAATATATATTAGCATAAAAACTTACTTGGTAACAAGCAACGGAGAGCTGTTAATAGTATAAAACACTGTGAGAAACGACTTCCTCTGAAGTAACGTAGTTTTTGAGAAAGAGGTAATTTCTCACAATAATATTTGAATCTGAGAAAGACTTCAGGCCTGAAGCCTTTCTCAGGCATCTGAAAGCACACAAATTTGTGCAACGAGGGTGTTTTTTCTTTCATTATTTTCTTTCAACTTAGATACCGAAGAGAGAATCAAAATTAACATCATAGGGTGTTAAAATATCACCAATGTATTTGTTTGGGCAGTCATTAGTGTTATTTTAATACCCTATTGTGTAAATTTTGATTATTTTTGATATCTATGTAACAACACCCATGGTGGCAATAACACCCTAGTTTTTTCAGTGTAAATTTTTTATAGAAATACAAACAAAAAGTTAGGACGTCTCCTTAAAAGCCTATCAAGTTTCACCAACAAACAAACAAGTTAAAACACTTAATATTGCAATTTTCCTCCACAACATTATATGAGATACCAAAAGATCGTCCAGACTGCATTAAGGAAATTTTTTCTGTTAAAAACATCCCTTTGGATCATCCTAAACAAATTACTCTGGGACGGCCTTACACCTTTACCCTTTGTTCCGCCCCGTCCCCCACGCTGGTTCCGCTATACTTCTAATTAGTCTCAGTATTAAATCTTCACCTTCTATTTTTAACACCTTGCCAAATTACCTTTTTGTGTCAAACTAAAAACATATCCAATCACCTTCAATAACGTCATACCCTTGATAGTAAGACCTCACACACACACACCCACGTTCCACTTATTTTGTGTAAACATTAAATGTAAATCGGTAAACAGGTTATCATTCCCTGCGCAAATGTTGTTTTTAGCTTTGTTGACAGTCAGTGGTAAACGCTAACGATCAGCTGTGAAATACTTGAAGAAAATATTATTCGGAAGTGGCACAAGAAGGAGGCTAAGCACGTCTTGTATAATGATTGACGCCCCCAATTAATGCAGGTCATTCATTCCGAGTGATGACATCGAGATATCAATTAAGTGGCTATTTTGTTTCGATCAGTTACAACAAACAATATCATAATTAGCGTGTTTTTCAAGAATAATGTTGTTTTTTAATACAATAATATTATTTGTATACTGAATGCCGAAAGAGTGGATTGTGAGGCGTGGACGACGACCCCGATAAAGGACGAGAAATCACGAGTATTTGCGTTATAAACCCAACAGCTTTTGTTAGACGAGGAGTCAGAAACTGTTCAGCGTGAATTTGTTTATATAATTATAATTAATAATTACGGCGCTTTTGTATAGCGCAAATTTAAAGAAAGACCATTGCGTAATTTTATTTCGTTTCTTAAACCATCTCAGCTCCCTTGGGAGTATACAGCCTGTATTGACAAGTATAATGTAGCGCACCAAGCTAAACCAATCACAAGAACCATCTCTGCACTCACAGGTACCCATTTACCCCATGGGTGAAGAGAAGCAATTATAGTAATAAGTGTCTCTCTCAGAATGCCTGGGTCAGGTCCCCCTTGGACCCGGATTCTGACCGGAATTTTTTAGAGAGCTAGACCGATTGTGCTTAAAATTTCACAGGTTTGTTAATATTTGGCGTGTCGTGGCCGAGCGGTTAAGAACACCGGACTCAAGCGTTGGTATTTCTGAGTGTGGGTTCGAGTCCCGGTTGCTGCAAATCCTTGAGCAAGATACTTTAACATAATTGCATTGTCCTTCGGATCGGTATGTCCCGTGTACTAAGTGCACGTAAAAGAACCCAGAAAACTTATCGTGGAAGAGTATAGGGGTTAACCCCGGTGTTTCTGGTTCACATAGCAAGAACCCTTGTTTTAATACTATAGTCTCCTCAGGCTTGCGAGCTGTACAGTGATTAAATTCACTTATGAGGCATCCTTGATTTCATTACCAAAATATATAATGTTTATTATGTTGGTTTACATAAAGAGTGGATTGACACTTACAAAATGTTGTCCCATGCTTTAACGTAAAACTCGTGTAATGTTGACTCGTTTGTACATTTTGAATTTTCACGATAGATGAGTTCGTCGCCAGGTTAATAAATTTCTGGATTGTGCCAATCGACACGTTTCGTGCGTGTATGGGGGAAAATGGGTTCTTACTTACAAAACTTGAATAACGTGAGAAACAAAAACCAAATCCTACTTTAACTTTCAGTGACGCGCTATACTCATAGAGAAAGAAAATTATCCCACCCAAGCAGATTTAAACGCAATACCTGCCAAATCACAAGGCACTCTGTGTACATATACCCTTACAGTATAAATATATAATCTCGATATATCGCGCTTCTAGGGTTCATAGGTCAACACTAACCAGAGGGTAATACAGTGTCGGACATTGTAAACATGTTCTCCTTTTGAAGATTAATTTATCAGAGAGACGTTCTGTCAGCTATTAGTGAAAGCGGTTACCGGTTTGCACTCTTGATGATTAATGAAGTGCTTTTGGTGGGATTTGGTGCAGTATGATTCTGTAATTTGTTTTACCAGGGGCTTGTAGTTCTGTACCTACTTGTAGTTGTTTTGTGGTTATGCAAACAAGGTTGCCATTTTGTAGAACCAAACCTTAGACTCCACAAAATTACGGACCGTGTTAGTTTACGAAGTATGAAAACCACACAATTTCGAGGGGTATTTTGTGTGAATCATTATGTTCTACTTTTAAAACATCTTTCCAACAACAAGCGCTTTTATAGCCCAAAGTGCCCAATCCGAAGACAATGTGTCCCTTTAATCCCTAACAGGCATGGCGTAACTTCGGATGCTACGAAGACATACGTCATGATGGGACAAAACTCCACGAGCGTCATTGTAACTGGGTGTGTTTCCTTCAATCAACGATTAGTAGAAGTCAGGCAAACATTGTGGTCTACAAAATAAAAGGTATACTATGCTTTAAGAAACTCAAAAATGTGTATACCAAAATTTGCTTCAACACTCTAAAAATTCCCTGGTCAGAATCGACCCGGATTCCGTGTGTCCCGTGGGGCCTGATCCATCTTTGGGTCAGTATGACCCGGAATCTGTGTAAACAATTACCTGGAAATGGGTCAACCTGGTGCAGAATCCAAGTTAAAAACCCCAATCAAAGTACGGGTCCAAAAGTTATAGATTGCGTACGAGACTTGCAAGCACAGTCTGTTTCTAAACGTTAACTATCCAATCCAAAAAATGTCACATCAGAAACAAAACCGAATTTTTATGTAATCGCAATTATTTTTCTGACATTCAATTTTGGTGTTTGTTCGGACAGGAAAGCCCGTGTTTGAGGTGAACCAGTTCATCCCAGCTTGCACGGAAATGATTGCATTCTTTCAAGTAACGGACCACAGCATACGTAGTATACTCAATAAAAATACAAATGTGCATGGTGCAGCTCTGATACCGCTGGCTCAGCAACTTCGAGGTAATGGAGTTTACATACCATGCCTGATTTGTGGCAGAGAGGGTGCACCCAAAATGTTCCCATACTTTAACACATTCTTTTCCTCTTGTAGCCACCATAAAATCCTGTAAAGAATTCCTGAGATTCCTAGAACACAATGAAGACACAATGGGGGGGGGGGACACTATGAATGAGGTTTACACCATTTTAACTTGAGGTTAGAGACTTTTAATCCCCCAATTTTAAGAGGACTCTATCTATTAGAAAAATGAGTGCATAGCAAAACGGAATTTGACCTTGGAACTTAATTTGACCGTGAATGATTAGCAAACCTGTGCACCATTTTGGTTTCCTGGTGCTGCATACTCCAAAGGAGTTGAGATGGTTTCAGGAATGCTTAAAAAACAGGGGAATAATGTAAGGCTCTTTTAAAGGCACTGAACACGTTTGGAAATTGTCAAAGACCGGTGTTCTCACTTGGTGTATCCCAACATGCATAAAATAACAAGCCTGTGAAAATGGGCTCAATTGGTCATCGAAGTTGCAAAAAAATGATGAAAGAAAAACCACCACCCTTGTTGTACAAATTTGTATGCTTTCAGATAGGAATAAAAATTGTACACTAAAATGATGTTCAAAACAGATAAAGAAATACGATGGTCATCGATGTGTCCCAACTCGACGCGAAAGCCGTCACCAACGGGAGTCTCCAAAGCACCGGGAGGATTGACGGCTCTTGACTACCTTCAGGCCGGTACGCCAATGGGAACCTCATTGATGAAGGAGACACCATTATGGGTGTCACCTCGTAAGGGCAAGGAGAGGACGTCGTTGCCGTGCCAAGTATGCGGAAAGGCATTTGACAGACCATCACTGTTAAGACGTCATATGAGAACACATACAGGTATTTAATCAACCACAGTACACTCTAAAATCTCTCGGTTCAGAATTCCTTCTCCAGTGGGGCCTGACCCCATTTCTGGGTGAGTACGACCCGGAATCTGTGTCAAAATGACCCAGATATGGGCCAAACTGACGCAGAATCCAAGTCAAAATTCTCTTAACCAGTTTCCGGTGTGGCAGGAGATTCTGTCCCCGGAGATTCTGTTCCCCCATACAACGAACTGTGTACGAACGTCTTCTGATAGCGCCCTCTTTTGAATCCTCCTCCTCCAGCCTATGTAAATTTTCTATAATGGGGAGGGGACAAAATCTCCGGGGGACAGATTTCCCAATGACACTGGAATCTGGGTCAGTTCTGAGCCGGGAGTTTTTAGAGTGTAGGCCTACGTTCAATATTGTGGTTCATATTTCTAGTATGAACAAAGTGACCATCAAAAGCAGCGACTTACGGTATTATTATTAGGTACAATTTTTGGGGGTGGGAAAAAAAAATTGGGGATACACCATTATTCTTCTTTTAGAAGATTTTAGGGGGTACTTTTGTGATAAAGTATGGGGACATTAGGGAGGAGGATACTCTTTGCCCCATATCGTGCATTGTATAATATCAGGTTCACTAACTGCTCCCCTGCCCCTTAAGTGTATACAGGGTCCTCATTTATTCCCCTCCTCTGACCATTTTGGTATTTTAATTTGAGCCATTGTTATTTGAAACAGGTGAGAAGCCGCATGGTTGTACGGTGTGTGGTAAAGCCTTTAGTACGTCAAGCTCCCTTAATACCCATTGCCGTATACACTCCGGAGAGAAACCCCATGTGTGTGGGATTTGCGGCAAGAGGTTTACAGCCAGCTCAAATCTCTACTATCATCGCATGACGCATAGGAAGGTACGTCACAAACTAGCCTGTGGTGACCCTCCGCGGATGACGTCACTGTTTTATTGCTCTCTACAATACACGTCACACACACACGTTCTAGACCCGGGCCCAATTTCATAGAGCTGCTTAAGCATAAAAGTTGCTTAGCACAACAAAATTATGCTTACCAGAATAAGGTTACCAGCTAAAATACAATTTTACAGGTACAAAATGTAACCGGTATTCTGCTTAGATGTGCTAAGCAAAGAAAAGTTATGCAGTATTTTATGCTGAAGCAGCTCTATGAAATTGGGCCCTGCTCGAACATGGTGCAGCGAAATGCAGCACCGGATGGCACTATACGCGTACGGATCCAAATGATTGTACATAGTACTCTTCGTTCGACTCCACCGGTCTCATCCAAGACCAATGGGATGGGATAATGAGCTTGTACAAATTCTTGTTCAGGATGTAGTGATGCATGTTGGGAACGATTGTACTGCAGTCAGTCGGCACAATGTGCACAATCACAATGTACACACACAGATATACAACATGGAGGTTCCATGTATGATTTAAACGATCTATTTAAACCAAAGTAAGAAGATTGTTTCGACCTAGCCTCTATTTTTAGCACAAGACAAAGAATAAACATAATTAGTGGCAATGGATTTATACAGTGGAGCTACCTTATTATTGATAGTCAAATCTTTCGTAAACAGGAAGAGGTGACCGGGGGCTAAAAGAAGAATATTTGATGTACAGAAAAATACATGTTATATTCTACAAATTGTGTTATAGTTCTGCCCAAGTTCCTCCACATCATGATATGTTTTTTTCTATGGAATGAGTTTACAGGACACCTTCTCTTGTAACTGTGATTTTTTGTTTAATCATTGATTATACCAGGACAAACCGCATAAATGTACAATGTGCTGCAAGTCATTCCCCACCCCTGGGGATCTACGAAGTCACATGTTCGTCCACAATGGTTCCTGGCCATTCAAATGTCACCTTTGTAACCGTGGGTTCAGCAAACATACCAACCTGAAAAATCACATCATGCTTCATACAGGTACGTACATCCCTACGCGCTCTAAAAAACACCAGGGGCAGAATTGACCTGAAGTCCGGTTCCTAGGGGGCCTGACCCATTAGCTTTTAGAATGGGGGACTTTTGAGACGCTAGGTGGCAGCAGACTTACCAGGTAAACCCATTGTTTTCGGTAATGCGCGCATGCTCAGAACTGCGTAAACAATAGACTACTTCGCAAATACCCCGTGCGCACGCGTTAGCTGTGGAATGAGGTGCGTGCTTGTCTAGTTCGCGATCAATATGTGTCGCTAACTAGACCAGCATGCACCTCATGCCACGGCAAATGAGCGCGTACTGAGTATTTGCGAAAAAGTCTATGGAAATTTACCTGGTAAGTCTGCTGCCACCTAGCGTTCAAAAGTCCCCCATTGACCGGATTTCGGGTTCCGAGTCCCATTTCTTGGAATGACCCGAAATCTGTGCCAAAATGACTAAAGAAATGGGTTTAACTGACTCAGAATCCGGGTTAAAATCCAAATTTTGAACCCACTTATCCGGAGTCAGCCTAACCTGAGGGTCAGCCTCCCGAAACCCGGAATATAGGTCAATTCAGTTCAGGAGTTTTCAAAGTGCACTATGATTTTCCCTGTCTTTAAAATCCATAGAAAATGCAGGTTTACAAAAAATAAAACAAGATAAATATGAAATATTGAATTCCTTTTTTTTTAAACAGGTGAGAAACCGCATGTTTGTGTACAGTGCGGTAAACGCTTCGCTCTGGTCTGTAACCTCAAATCCCATTCAAAGACACACCAAGGGAGACAGGACACTCTACCTTGCCGATCAAAGGTGCACCCGACTAAATAAGACTTCGATCAATGCGACGAGCCAAGGGAATATTAGGGCCGCAGAAATTATTTGTAAATCAACGATTTCTAGGTTAAGAGTCCACACTTTGGGTTATTTATATCGAAACCGGGGTGTAATAATTTCTGGAAAGTAGTGCCCTGAAAATTAGTTCGACTTGATCCGGATTCCGGGTCCAGCATACCTGACCCATTTCTGGGTCAGGCTGACCTGGAAACTGATTTAAATGTCGGATGTTAACTCGGATTCTGCCACTGTTCGATCCGTTTCCGGGTCTTTTTGGCACAGATCCCGGGTCATACTGACCAATAAATGGGTCGGGTCCCACGGTACCCGTACTCCAGGTCAATTCTGACCGGAATTTTTTAGAGTGTAATAAAGTTGTTTTTTTTAATCATATATTCGTGATGGAGAAAGCTTGACAAAGGCCTTGGGCATTGTAAACAAATCGGGGGCTTGGAGTGATGGTAGTTTTTGGATCTTTAGGGCTTATATCCATTTGTTAAGACCATTAATTGAGAAGGGAATGAGTTCAATAAAATAAACGTATCGTATGCTATTCACACCTACTAAACAATTCAGTAAGATGACGTAACCGTGTTCGTAAACTGTGACATCACCATGCACGGTCATAATTAGGATAGTGGTTGAATTGTACAACATTATGAATGATTTTTGATCTTTAAAAAAATTACTTCTCCAGCAGAATTTATTTGTATAAAAAGTGTGTTGTGTTTCCATTTCTTTGCAAACGTTTGTTGGTGTTATATACAAGAATTTTGTACATATGTTAAGCTGTTTGCTACTTATTAATAAAACAAATATGTCATTTTCGAATCAAATTTTTAATCATTTTGCGAGAGACAATCTACGTCTTGAACTCAGAAGACCCCAGGGTCAGAATTGACCCAGATTCCGGGTCCAACGGGGCCTGACCCATTTTTGGGTCAGCTGACCCATTTCTGGGTCAGGCTGACACGGAAAATGTTCCCACAATGAGATTTTGACTCGGATTCTGCGCCAGTTTGACAAATTTCTGTGTCAATTTGACACAGATTCGGTTTATACTGACCCATAAATGGGTCAGGCCCCACGGGTGGCTCAGAAATGGGTCAGACCTGGATCTGGGTCAATTCTGACCCGTTTTTTTAGAGTGTGTCACTTTACAGTTTTTAAAAGTGTCCTCGATGTTAGTAACGTTTTTTAGTGTTCCTAATAAAAAGGCCAAGAGCCATTGAAAAAGATGATTGTTAACTGAGTGGTTTTGTTTACAAACGAGCGCAGTACTATCCGCTATCGATCACTGACGTCTTGGGCCAAGACTAAAAGGCAGCCTGCAGCACACGCTGACGTTGTGAAACATGCAGCCTGCAGCCAAGAACATCAAGCCTCCATCCATCTTGGGAATGAATGTCTTTTCCGTGACGAGTATTGCATAGTAACGGATGGACACAAGAGGGATTAGGCAGGTGTATTACGCAATGAAGAATGTTGAAAATGGGTTTCAATGCTTTGTAATAATTGTTGGTAAAAAGCCAGCGTCAGCACCACTACCGGCACGTACAACAACATTCTTTAAAATAAAATGGAGATTTACACACAAGGATATAAACAGTTTAAATTTCAGAGGTGAAGTCCAGCACCTACACTGAGAGGAGAAATGATAGCTATTGGACACAGGTTTTCAGAGCCTCTGATTTTTTTTCCTGGGCGTCTTGTTTCCTCAATGAGGTGGTCTGCGTCATTCGATCTGCAAACCAAGTCGTTCAAACCACAGACTTTTAAAGCAAATTGTGGTCTGCTGGAGAGAGCTCTGGTGAAACGCCGTAGACTGCAGTGTGAAACTTTACGACCAAAGCCGAACACTTTGTTCAAACGGTCACAGACGGGGAACGACTGAAGCAGTTGTAAGCAGTGGACAAGACGGAGAAAGGCCTGAGGCAGACCCAGCGGCCAGTAGTGAGCTCCCCGGCGAGTCCATGGTCAACGAGTACCAACGACATCTCGTTGAGGTAAGGATTGGGAACATTATAACTACCTATAATTATTTAACAACAACAACAACAGCGTCTTAATTATGGTGGAGGGGGGGGGGCAAGGGGGGACTTTTGTATAAGCTTTTATGTAGTAATTCCAATATTTTATAAAATGTCAGGTTATCTATAACAAAAAAGTTAATGACATAAAGAGAGCAATTTTCTTTTAAGAATTGGAAACTACTGTTTTATTTGGCAAAGTACCCCCTAGAAAAAATGGTGCACATCTTGAGCCCCTAACATTTTATACTAGTTTCATTCGTCGCTGAACCCAGTGGCGTACCTACGTATCTGTACAATTCTTACACAAAGTTTGATCCCATGTGACATTTACTTCTGGTCAAAACCGGAATTTGAAGTTTCACACTTACACAATGAAAATCTCATTGACCAAAAAGCGTTCAGACTTGACACTTGACATGTACTTAGAATTTAAATTAAGACGCATTTTTCTGGATGATGACGTCAACGATGAGCGTTGTCACGTCAAACGTTTAGTATTTCAAAAATTCATATCCAGAGAACCATCAATGAGACATACAAGATCTTTGCACCATATGAAAGCCTTGAAGTGTTCTACAAACCTTACACAAATTGTGACCCATGTGACCTTTACTTTCTGCCGAAACCGGAAGTTAACATTTCAAACTTAAAAAATTAACATCTCATTAGGCAAAAAGGTTCAGACTTAAAACTTACCATGCACCTAGACCTTTAGTGTGTAGATAAAACCGCAGTTTTTACTGGATGATGACGTCATCGATGACGTCATAACATTAAATCAATATTTAACATTTCAAAAATTTATATCCGGAGAACCATAACTGCTACATACAAGATATTTGCACCATATGAAAGCTTTTGAAGTATTGTACAAACCTTACACAAATTGTGAGCCATGTGACATTTACTTCCGGTCAAAAGTTGAAGTGAAAACGAATATTCACGGACCTCGTTTTGAGGTCTGAAAAATAATTATCTGGAATTTGGACATGGTCTCTCTGTATGAAATAAAGTTTGAACCTCGGCCTTCTAATTGAAAGAGTAATGACGTCATTATCTTCAGCAGCGCCCTCTTGTGACTAGAAAATACAATTTTTCTGAAAACCTGTTGCAAGTTTAAGAAAGGTTAACACTTAGCACTCACTTAAAAATCTCATTGTCTGGATACAATATAACCTATGACGTCATGATGACTTCATCGTTTTCAAATTATACTGTTAAAAGTTTCTTATTTAAAAAATGCAAATCTTTAGACCCACAACTTTACGTGAATCAATTATTTTCTACAATGACATGTTTACCTAATTTTTCTCATTACATTTTAATAACTCTTGTAATACATGGAACACCTTGTTTTGTTTCAAGACAAACGTATGTCTAGTTTTTATAATTTGGTCATCTACCATTGACAATTGACATACCGATTTTGTACACATGATGCTGGCAGAGTTTTGTCCCACCCTTCTATCCAAATCGCAGTCTCCTGTTAATAGACACCCCCTCTATGGCGTGTGGCATTGTCCAGCTTAGGATACCATGGCATATGAGCTGACCAGTGTGTACGATGTGGTTAAGACATTGGAAATATTAAAATATGTCAGCATGTGCTTGCAACCTATATTTTTGCAGGGTTTTGGCCAGCAGAGATCCCGCTTGAAAAAATAGTTGCACCAACTTGTGCCCCTAAAAGTTTACCCTAGTTTCGGCGTTGTCTGAATCACAATCACAAGTCAAAATGTTTGCTAAATTACCCCCCGGATATGAATAGCATTGATGGTTTTAGTGTTGTTTTCTCACCAGAGACGGGAACGACTGAAGCAGCTGTAAGACGGGAACGACTTGAAGCAGACCAAGCAGCCATGCTGCGAGCTCCCTTCGAACCAAGTTTCAAGAGACATTGATGGGACGGTTTCGTGAGATGTAGGAAGAGGGAACATCTCTCAAGAGACTATGACCAGACGGCAGTTGAAGATCTATGGATATGTGTGGTTTGTGTGTGTTTTGTCTCCCATCTGGACGTACATTGGAGTCGGCGCTGGATTAAGGTAAGGACAACTGGCTGCATCCGACCTCCATTGTTTAAGTTCGCTTCTGCGATTCACCTCTTTGATGTTTATAATAGTATTAATAACAGTAAAATCATTTATAAAGCACCAAAATGTCAAAATCAATTGCTCTTAAGCTCAGTACAGCAATAAGTCGAAAAAATCCAAATATAAAAGTAAAAAATGTGAAAAAACCCAAACTACAAGCACACTAACAAGTTAAACAAGAAAAAAAAGAAACAAAAGAAAAATCACAAAACAAACAAAAAATAAAAAAACTAGATATATTACTTATAAAAAAATAAGTATTAAGACGGGATTTAAAAACAGCCAGGGAGTTCTATTTCCGTTATGATAAATGGTGAACTTTATTTCCTTTGTTATTTAATTCTCTCGAGCAACTGGCAGTAAATAGGTTAATTATTTATCGGTCTTAAAAAGAAAAAGAAACTTCAGTTGGATTATTGATAGAGCGCAAGAGTGGAGGTCGGATAGTGCAGGTTGACCTTCAAGATAAAGACAAAGTGTGAGGACTGCGTACGGTAAGAGAAGATCTAGCCCGTTCTCTTGCAGAGTCCCTCCCCGGCCCTTTTATACCCCGCCCCCAACGATGTTCGGCGATCTTGTTGATGTTGTCCTTGCTTGTGTAGCGTTCATGGTGACGTCATACCGTCTTGGGCTTTTTCATGATTTGTATATTGGTCGAAGCCAATGATGCTTTCTAATTAGGAGACTAGTCTTACTGGACATTTTGATACTTCAAGTCGTCAGTTGTCATGTTTAATTGTAATTGCCATGATTTAATATTTCAAATAGCTTCATTGATTTTAAGTAAGGGAGCAAAATCCAACTAGGGCTTGATTCGTAATATTGTAAATAATGTTTATAAAAAATTAGTAACTTTTAAAAGGAAATAAAGCAAAGAACAAGTAGATTCTTTACTGTTCCCCTTTGCTGCTGCACTTTGTACAGTGGGCACAAAACCCATCACCATAAGTGTTTTAGAAGAAATCATGCAATCAAATATTTCAGTCCAATCATCATTCATTTTATGACAAATGTTTGATTTAGGAGTATTAAATAGAAAATTTAGATCAGCTAAATTAATATTTACATATTCCTAATATCAGCATAATATCAATGCTGAATGTAGTCATTTTTTAACTAAACATTAATAATATTAGGTCTTTGAAAACTAAACAAATTACCGGACAATAAATAAACAACATAGCTGTAATCCTTACTCATTTAGATCAAAGTTCAAACCCCCCAAAACAAGCAAAAATACAAGTACATTAAAGCTGTTGTTCCGAACTGCAAATCTGTTATATTCCCCATACCACTAATTTTTGAGCGCTGCAAAAAAAAACAAATAATAAAAAAGGAAAAAAAAAATGAATTGAAAAAAAAAATGAAATGAAGAAGACAAGAGGAGGGGAAGAACATATCATTCATGGTGGAGGGACAGCAATGATGCCTATAGGTTTGTATGATTGGTAAGACAGTAAAGGCCTAGAGTATTTAAAGTGTTGGCCTAGAGATAAGACTAACTCGCTGCTCTTTCAGCAGGTTTACTGGCAATAGGTAAAGTATAAGGTGGGTGCTTAGTCTTGATTCTAAGACTCTCCCTTTGTTGTCCCTGATGAGTGACTGGAGGCAAGAGAGTTCGGCTGTTTGCAGCAAAGGTGAAGTATTAAGTAAAAGTATCAGGTTAAGTGGGAATGAAAATTAACCTTTTCGTCCACAGCTTCTAACCTTTTCTTCCGCAGCTCCTAACCTTTATTTCCACAGCCTCTAATCTGCAACCACAGGCTATAATTTTTTGTTGCACAGTCTGTGATCAGTTCTGACAAAATAGTCGTGATCATTTATTGTGTGATCAACCATATGCATAACATAACAAACCTGTGAAAATTCGGGCTGAATCCATTGTGTGAGTCAGGAGAAAATAGTGAAAAACCATGCACAATTTTTAGCATGTAAACACGATGTAACAACCGAAATCAGCTGTTGCGTTTTTAAAATAGATTTTCAGATACAGTTTTCTCGAAGACGGACTTCATTTCAGAGGGAAATATGTCACCGAAAAAATAGTTTCAGTATGAACCTCATCAGGGGCGGATCCAGGATTTTCCAAACGGGGGGGGGGGCGTGAAAATATACCAAGCAGCAAAATCTTCCCTTCCCCATTTCTCCCCCCTTCTCTCTCTCTCCCTCTTTTTTTCTTTTCTCCCTCATTTTTTTTTTTAATATGAAAAAGGGGGGGGGGGGCGTGCGCCCCCACGCCCCCCTGGATCCGCGCCTGCTCATAATCAGGAAGCTTTAAGACTAAAACTAAACAACGATGCTTTTATCCTCGCCAATCCTGTATGAAACCTTTAAATACATTATAATAACCTCCGTACACAAAAGATCATCGAAAGTTAATTTCAGTACTTTTATTTTCAAATCGAACAATATAAAACGAGAGAATAGTTAAAACTTGAAAGTTCTAGTAATACGTTTAATGTTTAACCCAAACAGCTTGTATTTGTGTACTTGTGTAATTAAGAATAAATACCTACTCTTTGTCAATATTGTGTAATCATAGTTATTTTACGACAGCTTCACTCTAAAATGTCAAAACTGACTAGGACCCGTGTCCCAGTGGGCCATACGTAATCCTGGTCAGTATTCAAATGCATTTTACCCAGAGACTTTGGTGTTTTCCTCCCAAACTCTTTTACACTTACGTGTGGAGTTTCGTCGTAAATAATGATGGCGCTGCACTGAAGCTTCTGGGTCAGAATTGGCCCGAGTTCCGGGTCCCAGGGGGCCTGCCTCATTTCCGGGTCAGGCTGACCCGGAAATTGGTTATTTGAAAATGGGATTTTAACTCAGGTTTTGCATCATTTTGACTCTTTTCTGGGTCAGTTTGTCACAGATTCCGGGTCATACTGAATACGAAATCTGACCCGGAAGTTTTTACAGTGTGTCCAATCACAACTGTTGACTTGTAAATAATGCAGTTTTCCTAGTTCTCTGTGTAGGGTCATGACTTGGATTTTAAAGACCGGAAGAACAGGCCGATGTCACAAAGAGCTAAGATTGATCTTAAAGGCATCGTACACGTTTGGTAATTGTCAAAGACCAGTGTTCTCATTCGGTGTATCCCAACATATGCATAAAATAACAAGCCTATGAAAATTTGGGCTCAATTGGTCATCGAAGTTGCAAGAAAATGATGAAAGAAAAAATACCCTTGTTGTACAAATTTGTGTGCTTTCAGATGTAGGAATAAAAACTTCTTGCAAGAAGTTTTTATTATTTTAGTGAGAAATTACCTCTTTCTCAAAAGCTACGTTACTTCAGAGGGAGTCGTTTCTCACAATGTTTTATACTATCAACAGCTCTCTGTTGCTCGTTACCAAGTCAGTTTTTATGCTATTTTCTATTTTGAGTAATTACCAAACGTGTACGATACCTTTAACTGTGTATTAATCTTCATTGTGAAGTAGATATAAATCACTATGGTGATATTAACAACTCATATTAAGATAAATCTCAGGGCTTTGTGAAATCGTTCACAGAGCAACTACTCGGTCAGTGAATTGAACCTGGTGGAGTGAAACAGATGTTTTTTTCCCCAGATTGCCATACAAGAGAAAACCTTAAGTTTATGCTTTTCAAGTCATTAGTGTGGGTTGTGGCTGACTTAGACAACTCTATCATTTTATTTACCTTTTTTTCTACAAAAAAATCCTTTGTTTTACCACTGTCAAATAGGCAAAATATATTGTGTCTTTTTTCCTCATATAAAATAGCACCGAGGATTTGAAAGGATTTGTTTTAATTATAATAACAACAACAATAACCGCAATTTATCAAAAACATTTAATTGTATAAGGGTTACATAGTCTTTGCTCAGGACGTCCCTATCCAATAATAAAATTATTCCATGCTAGATATGAAAAATAAAGTTTGACAAAAGGCGCCCTCATGGCACATGACTTAGTCAATGTGCAGTCACGCATTAATCTAGTTACATTCTGTTATCATTATTCTTATTACGGGTAATTTGATAGCATTTGTATTAAACGATTTTGTTGTATTTGTTTTTGCAGTGAAGGCCGCCCGTACTTTTGCCAACAAACCCTCGGCTGTGACGTTGCAAAAGAAAAGTGCATTATAAACTAGAACAAGTACGTGGTAACGGGCTCCTGACAGCAATCACACACACAATAATTAAACCAATGAAGATCTAAACGATAATAAAGTAATAAATTACACCGCAGTGTCAACTGACACTTCGCGACGCTAGGTGGCAGCATAAAACATAATGCGGTAATTGTATACGTCATTACGTGCATGCGCACATTTTTATGAAGAATGGGTAATTCCCATTAAGTATGCTGCCATCTTGCGTGACAAAAGTATCCCATAAGGTTTAAACTATAATGTACCTATCAATAATCTCGGTTCCCTTCATACGTTTCCCTAAGATCTCTGTTGTTAGGCTTTGTCCGAATCAAGACTAGTCGGCTACACGGCTATGGAGGAAACAACGCCATTGTCAGCAATATGGTGTCACAGAGTATTTTTATCCCCCGTGATTCTGTCCCTCTTACTGCCAATGGGGGACTTTTCAGACGCTAGGTGGCAGCAGACTTACAAGGTAAATCCATTGTTCTCGGTAATGTGCGCATGCTCAGAATTACGTAAACACTGGAAATTTACCTGGTAAGTCTGCTACCACCTATTGTTCAAAAGTCCCCCATTGTGCAGAAATTTCGTCTAATAACGCCCTCTTTTGACTACACTTCCTTCAGTCAATGTCCATTTACCGTATGGTGTACACACACACACACACACACACCCGGGACAAAAAGGGTATTACACCGGCCATAATTTAGCCGATGCCGAAGCCGTCAATTCGGACACGGCCCTAGACCCAAAACTTCACCAATCTCTCTAGCAGAAAGTACTTTACTAAGCTAAGAGTAAACAGGAAAATAGTCACAATTACACGATACTCTGTTCAAGTTATTCTTCTCTCGCTTAGCAAGATTTTTCTTGGCTAAACAGCATTGTGAGCTTAGCAGCTTTATGAAATTATACCCTACACGTTTATTGAAAACAGTCCCTATTATTTAATCAAAAAGTCTGTAAAAATAAATAAAAAATAAATAAATAAATGCAGGAACCAGTCTGTAATGGCTTAAATGACATTGTATTTCGATTGGAGACCTTTTTACTGGTAAGTATATCTACTTTGTGCTGAGTTTTTTTCCCGTGCTTAAACAGCCCCATACATTTTGGCCATGGTCTAGTATTGGTTGTTAGGGGTTGGGATCACAATGGATAAGCTCATTGCTTCGGTCAAATCGATATTAATTTGTTTAACAAGCAGTACATGTAAATGTGTTATTCAAACCAGAAACAAAATAAACATGCGTGGAGGTAGGCCAAGTTAATGTTCAAACAAAGTTTACCTTTCAATCTAGAAAGCATTCAGCACTAGCCGATTTACAATTTAGGGAGAACAAGTGAATAATAAACAAATTAATTGTTACGTACTACAAGACACGATTTGGGTTGTAAAACGTAGCTTTGTGGACAAAAATAAGAAGTGAATTATTTCAATGTCCTTGTATCTTGTTCATTGAAATTCAACGGACATTGAAATGCTTGGAACGAAGGGAATTCGGTTTATGAACAGTTTACAAGATAAGTTCAATACACAGAAGTACAAGATTCATCGATTAAAGAAAAAGACTTGTGAAGGTGGAGAAGATTAGGCGTTCAAGCGAATGGCATGTCATTGTAGCCTCTGCTTGCTGTGGGAAAAAAACAAAACATACTTTGTTGAAATGTCATTAATTTATGTATATGTGTTACGGCACCTTCTCAAAATAGGATAACTAGGGAATAGACTATATTCCACTGTTGATTTCCCGCAAGATATCCCTAAGCGGTCCAATTATATTGCGGATAAATTTGAGGGGGAAGTATTGAAAAAAAAAGACCAGGCAGTATGACGCGGAGTCTGTGTCAATGACCCTGAATTGGAAGTGTCGTGGCCGAGCGGTTAAGAGCACCGAATTCAAACTCTGGTGTTTCTGATCAGCAGAGTGTGGGTTCGAATCCCCAGCCGTGACACTTGTGTCCTTAAGCAAGACACTTAACCATTGCTTCGTCCTTCGGATGGGACGTAAAGCCGTTGGTCCCATGTGTTGTAATTGTGTAACGCATGTAAAAGAACCCAGTGCACCTATCGAAAAGAGAAGGGGTTCGCCCCGGTGTTCCTGGTTGTGGCTGCTAAATGCGCCGTAGCACCTTCTAAAAAACATTATAAGGTGCTACATAATTGGGTCTCATAATTCATAACTTCAATAACCCATCTTTCTGTTTAAAGTATATACTAAGCGCCTTGAGTACCTTGTTTGGTAGATACGTGCGCTATATAAGACTTCGATATTATTATTATTATTATTAAAATTACGAAGAATCCGAGTTAAAATCCCACTAAAAAAACACTTCCTGGTCAGCCTGACCCAGATATGGGTCAAGCCCCCTGGGATACAGAATCCGGGTTAACTTTTGACCCAGGAGTATTTTAATATTTTTTATTAGAGTGTAACACCTTCAGGAGAAAAATATCTAGGCGCTCAAAGGACCAAAGAGAAAAACTATGATGACTTGAACATAAATGTCTTGAGAAGAGTCTTGCATTGTGTGACATTGGCATAGAGTTATATAATAGAACTATAGAGGGCGTACGTGACGTTGGCATAGACTACTTCGCAAATACTCCGTGCGCATGCGTTAGCCGTGGAATGAGGTGCATGCTGGTCTAGTTAGCGATCAAAATGTGTCGCTAACTAGACCAGCATGCACCTCATTCCACGGCAAATGACCGCGTACTAAGTATTTGCGAAAAAATCTATAGTTATATAATATAACTATATAGAGGGCGTACAAAACCAAGTGACACGGCCCCGACAAGAAGCATTTGCCATTAAAAACCAGTTCACACAACCCCTATTTTTTAAGTAGATATCTATAATGTAATTTACCCATAGGGATCCATGCTCATGGTGGGACAGCACGTTTGTGTAACGAGGGCTCCCTCTAGCTCTAGTATTAGGCCGTACCCGAATTGGCGGCTACAGCTACGGCAACGACAAAGGTGTTGCTAAGGACGTACTAATACTTCCAGCCGTAGCCGTAGCTGTAGCCGCCAATTCGGACACGGCGGAACCCTATGGACGATTGTAGCCTGTTTGATGTAAAGAGGGAGATTGTTGCATAAAAATGAGGTATAACACTTACTTCCAAAACATGTATATCTTCGCTCGTCGTATTTGTCAAACCTGTTATCACATCGACAGAGTGCCTTCGTAAACCAATGTCGGCACTCTAAACAAAGACAACAAATAATACAATTATAATTTAATTAAATATGTGCGTATATTCTTGGCCCAAGACGTCAGTGACCGACAATGTGTGCGCGTACGCTCGTTGTAATTTATAATAGTGTGCCCTCTTACCGCATGAATTAGCCAATGACCATCACTAACGTCTGGGAATTCTGGCAGCATTGGGTTAAAGTTTTCTTTGTTTTCTCCCCTAGTCTTTCCTAGGGAATCAATCAACGCAAGACCGAAACAAAACACAACAAATTTACATCTAGAATTCGGAAATCGTGGGTTTGAAACCCACCCGAGTATTATGCATGTGGATTTCTTTTTTGCCGCAAGGCTTGGGAAAGCACTGAGTGTGCAGTGTTTATCAGACATCGTTGTTTTGTAAAACAAAAATATTATACAATGAAACCACAAGGGAAACTGACTGGGTAAATTTTAAATAATTTTGGGTTGAACAAAGACTAATTTACTGGATAGGATTTGAACCTGCGACCTCCGGATTAACGCACAGGCGCTCTACCAACTGAGCCATCTAGCCCTATTATAATTGTTGGCGGTCTCCCTATTCAAATATTATTCCAAATTATTAAAATAATCATTATGTTTTATGCTTACTCGGGTACGATCTCTTTTCCAAGTTTAGGAAGTCACTAAAGTCCCTCTTTGCAAACTCCTCCTCTAATGGCGCCAAGAAATCGACGTCATCGTCTTCGTCATCCAAAAAAGCTGACGCTAATGAGATCACCATAGCAACCGCAAATACTGTGAGCAGAGTTTTAGACGCCATGTTGATTCTGTGTACTGTGTATCTGTACGTTTAGAGTATAAAAAAAGAATTGTTTTACGGGGACTTGAGTGGGGAAACTGGAATCTTTAGTCTATATTTATTAGGTTGTACTAAGAAAACATTGTACCCTTGCAATTAAAAAAAATTCATATTCTTTAACATAGTAGACATAACGTTAATGATATTAGAATGTTTTTGTTGATTTATAGGCCATTAGCACAAGCACCATCTTAGAAATATACTGCAATACATCTTGGGAAATCGAGTACAGTTAAAAATGAAATAAAGCTGCCAATATGGACGCCATGCTATTTACATGTTAGCTATGTCAGGTTTTCTAGTTGTGTACCGCATTGCTTCAAAATCAGTGCGCCATGATGTATGTTTGCCGGTGTTGCAGATTTCACCCAGAATCCTTTGCGCACCGATCATGCGAAATTGGGACATGCATATGGGATAATCTTTATTCATGATTTCTGTACAAAATGAAATTATCGTGATCCTTAAAATGTTCATGTTTCCTTGCATACAAAATCAAGTCCAATACGGACATGAAATGAGACAAACATCAAAACTATAAACCAATTTGAGTAAAAGTACTGACACAGTCATGACAAACTTTAGATCGTATTACTCATCTATGTCTCTTTCACTGTTTACACAAATCTAGGTCATGATGGTCATGTTTCCAGATCAAAAACCAACCACTTGGCAAGATTTAGAGTCAGAATGAAGACAAACATTGGTCTATTCATAGAAAAGGATCACAGAGTGTGCAACTTCTACGCAGTCTCCTCCATCAGGGACACAAAACAAGGTTAATGGTCCTTATTTCGGGTCAAACCCATAATTTTGAACCCCACTCTTAAAACTCCCGGTTCAGAATTGACCCGAATTTCGGATCCCATGTAGACTTGACTCGAGTCCCAATCCCGTGCCATCGCCAGAAAACCATTGTTTTGTGATGGTCTGCGTTCCCCAACCTGTTCTCGGGACCACATTTTGACGGCGAGCGCGCACTGTACGGCTTGTTTGCTAGCCTGGCGCGATATGCTTGGGGACCTCTCGCACGAGAACGGGACTTGAATCAAGTCTAGATCCCATGGGGCCTGAACATTTTTGACCCGGAATCTGTGTCAAAACAACCATAAAATGGATACTGACGCAGAATCCGAGTTAAAACCCCATTTTAAACCAGTTTCAGAAATGGGTCATCAGACCCCCTAGGTCAAATCTGACCTGGAGATTTTAGAGTGCACTGCAAATCTGGTTGGTCAAAATTTGCCCAACTTTTTTGCCCAACGTTGGTTCAAATATCAACTGACTACATTATTGGGCAAAGTTCAACTAACAATGGTTGGGCAATAATTTTACCCAACATTTGGGTAATGAGTTGGGCAGGTTTATTTACCAAAATGTGGTTAAAATTTTACCCAATAATTTAGACAGTTGATATTTGAACCAACGTTTGGCAACGGTGTTGGGCAAAGGTTGTTACCCAACAAAAGTAGCAATTATTGCATATTTGTTTGTTACTCCTTTAATCAATGCAGGCCTAAATATATTTGCATTGCTCAGTACTGCAAAGAAATAAATCTATGAAACGAAGTTTATTTCATTAAAAACCCTCTAATAAACATAACTACACCCTTATATTTTGCTCCCCTATGCCTTCATGTGAAGTTATTTGATAACATAATTACTTGTTTGGCATTTATCGCCAGTGATGGCAAAGATTGTAGCGGATTATAATCTATACATGGAATCCTTTGGAGATCGCTAACGATTTTTGTGCAATCATGTATCAAACTATCATGCACGGCGGGACCTGCCTATACTTATTATTTTGTACTGAAAACAAAACGGTGTGTCACTTAATGGCTTAGTGTCTTCTACGGGTAATTACCTGAAAAGGTTTAAATGAGGCATTCCATGCCCCAATCTTGAAGGAGATATGCGACCTGCTGACCTGCATGCAGCGAATGTGTGCTTCGCGCACGTGAATTTTTGTGAATTTAAAACCCGGTAACTTAGCCCACCAGCTATATAGCCGGTGGTGTGCCCAACACCGTTGGTTAACAGAGGTCGCGTGATAATTTTGACTAACTTACCGGGCAACCCTTTGCCCAACCATAAGTTTTCCTGTCCAATTTCAGCAAAAAATGTATTCAATTTCACTACACGCATTCAAATTCACGCATTTTCCCTAATCCACTCAAACTGGGGGTTCTTTTTAGCTATTAATTCATTCAATTTCGTTTTTGTGCACACATGATTTTGTTTTTCTCCTTCAGATTCGTTTCGGTCATTCTATTTTATTTTTAGGCATTCAAGACTACACTTTGACCATTCTTAAATTGAATTTCTACGACCTATTTACAACTGATGAAACCAAATTAAGACTCATCGAAGCGCACATGAATTTGTTGCTAGCTTGCGTTTTCTTTTTCGTTTATGGGCAATGAATTTCAACTTGTGTGCGTTCAAATTAAACATAAGTTATGGCTACTCGAGTAGGCTGACAAGAGTTCTATTGGCACTTCAGTTATCCGAGCCGTTTCCATCTTATTATATATTTCACTTACATCCTGTGTTTTGTTTTAATTGTAGTGTTGTTCCCTTTGCTTGGTTTCCCTGAAAGTTAAAGCATGTACCCGATAAGTTTGAACCCGATTTGTTTGGACCATGTCAAATTAGAAGTTAACAAATGTTTTAAAAGAAACAGAAGCCTTTTCCGTCTTATTAGATTTCACTTACATCCTGTGTTTTGTTTTATTCTTAGTTTGTTCCCTTTGCTTTGTTGCCCTTAAAATTAAAGCACGTACCCGATAAGTTTGAACCCGATTTGTTTGGACCATGTAAAATTAGAAGTTAACAATGTTTTAAAAGAACTAAAAGCTTACAAATATAACGGGAATTTTTTTAATTTGTTGTTATTGTTGTTGTTTTCCTGTGCATTTATTTCCGTGTCAATTTCTTTTTCTGTTTATACATTTTTTCTATTCGTTTATTTATATCTTAAGTTGGTTTCTTTAACCTGAATGTTCTGACGTGATAGGCATATCGGCATGTACGTTTGGCTGTGATTATACTAGTGTAGGCCTATAAATGAATTCTCCTCCAAATATTTGCCTTTATATATAGGCAAGTGCGAATCAGAAAGCACATAACATAGAATTTTAATTTGATTGCAAACACTTGAAAAATGTTTGCTCATTGATGAAATTGAATGGTTGACCAGCTCTTGCTGCTGGCTTTTACAAAATTGAATGAGTCTTGCGGCCTAATGTAATTGAATGATCTTATTTGACCAGTGAATGCTAAACTGGTGATTGAAGTTGAATTACTCCTTTCGACTGTTGAATACTGTTTCAACGGAGCATTCATTTTCAAACGAAATTGAATGAGCCGGGTGTTAAAATGAATGGAATTTTGCTGAAATTGGCCGGGAAAACCTGTTATCAACATTGCACCCATCCAGTTAACCAACAATTTGGTCAACTCTGCCCTAATGTATTGGGCAATGATTAACCAACTACCAGTATTTGTAACCAACAAATTAGTAATGCGTTTACCCAACACAATTATTGACCAACAAATTTGCAGTGTGCAGATTGAACGCAAAATTTCAATTGGCTACATTTTGAAAAACAATACAAGATTGGATTGTTTCTCCTTGTCTCTCTCATCTGGGACGCAAATCAAGGTCATTCTGGCCCCTAAATTTGGGTCAAAACCATTTTCTTGACAAGATTGCGGCTGAAACTGACTCGAAGGAACATTGACAATTGCCATTTCGGACTCCGATCTGGGTCAATTGTTACCGCTGTCTTAGTGTACATCCTTCTGTCAGGGTAGCTTTGCTCCCGTAGCTGATGATTAATTAGGTAGCGGTGCCCCCCGAATAAATTGCGCTAGTTGATTAATGACCAATCACTCCACAGTGCGTATTAGATTGGAGGCAAAACCACTTTATCAGTTCTCCCAACTGATTTTTTTTTCAAAAGTCTTGGTAAAGTATCGTCAGCCGCATCCTGGTTAGAAACTCGGAAACGTAAGATGAATTAATGTACTGACAGTCTGATGCTAGACTTCGTCTTTGTTTGTGAGTGTGATGAAGTTACGTGTACTGTACGAGGAGGAACGAAGTTAAAATGTGGCTTTGCAATTTACGGGCCCATCAGCCAAAAATATCTTTGAACTTTTGGAACGTCCGTAGAAAATTAATAATCTCGGACTCGCTTCATTTGGTGGGGAAAAGAAGCGACACTGATGGGAAAGTCTGTCGCCGGAGTAAAACCGCAAAAGGGCACCTGCTCGTGTTGCGCCATCACGACCGTTTTTTTTGCCACAAGTGGTCGGAAAACTTTGAAATCGTCAGTGACAAAATAAATATTGAAGTTCTGAACAATATTGGAAAACACTTGTAAAAAATAAACATAAGTATTGATGGCAGTGTCGCAAAAATTGAATGATTTTCCCGGGAGAAAAATACAGAAACGAAAAGCGCACTAAAATGATTGAAAAGAATTGGAAAAAATAACCCAACTTGAGTAAGAGTTTCATGCTCATAGACGCCCATACCAAATGTTGCACACACACACCCTTACGGATCCGGTTTGTGGGGTCCTGCAATTGTTGTTCTATTATTCTCTTTTCTGAAGGATTCCTTTGTGGGGTCAAGGTTGAACAAAGAATGCCCTTGTGGGGTCCATTGTTCCTTTATGAAAGACCCCACAAGGGCACTCCCGTTTATAAGCTCACACACTAGGAGCCTCGGGCATTAGCCTTTTTGATATGATGGCGAACACCATAAACTTACCCACACCAAAAAGTGCAATTATAATGTCCACAATTTCTCAAAAATGGCTTATGGCATAGTGTGTTTACAAATTATTGTTTACTAAAACTGGTCCCTGAAAAATAACATTATCAAATTGGCTGCACGATAAGACAGGTGTGTTTACAGCATAATTCGTGCTAGAATCTGCACTACCATATTTTGTAAAACGATTACTGCGTCCGCAAAAATTCCTAAATTTTGTCACAATGGTGAATTTTTGTGAGGAGAATTGGGCATCACACGTCATGCGAGGAGTGCCGGGCTGAAGTAATTTCCACAATTATGGACCGGCTTTAGTATTAATTTACTTATTTCATTAAACATCCAACAGCGCAAGCGCCAAGAGAACATGATGGTTATTAGCAAACGAGAAGAAATGTTCAGTTTTAGATGTGGGAGGAAAACCCCCCAATGGGGGGAAACCCACACAATCAAGTAGGGACTGAAAACTCAATTCGCATGCAAGGCTCCGGTCTGGGCGGGATTCAAATCGGGGTCCACAGAGATGAAAGGCAGGGAAAGAATCAACTGAGCCAACCCGATCCCCAATCTTCCTCCCACTAAGTATTGATTATTCGCGGGTGACGTGTAATCTATCGGAACTACAGCATTTGATGCAGGGAGGAAAGAAGCTATAATTGTCTTGGTTGATGGTACAAGGAACGTCCACTGTGAGATACAAATCCTGCTTAAAAAAAAATCACCGGACTCAAGCTCTGGTGTTTGGAGCAGCAGAGTGCGGGTTCGATTCCATGTCTTGACACTTGTGTCCTTAAGCAAGACACTGAACCAGGCCTTCCGATACAAGCCGCTATATTACAAATATGATTCAAGACTTAAAGAATCGTAAACAACCTTGCAGTTTTGTTTCCAGAGTTCCATTTGGTATCATGGCGTGTCGTGGCCGAGCGGATAAGAACACCGGACTCAAGCTCTGGTGTTTCTGATCAGCAGAGTGTGGGTTCGAATCCCTGTCTTGACACAGTGTGTCCTTAAGCAAGACACTTAACCATTATTGCTTCGTCCTTCGGATGGGACGTAAAACCGTTGGTCCCGTGTGTTGTGTAATACACGTAAAAGAACCCATACGTACACGTATCGTTAAGAGAAGGGGTTCGCCCCGGTGTTTCTGGCATGGTTGGCAATTATTATTCATTAATGTACCACGCAAAATACCACGGAACATTTTACGTTTTTTTCAGGTTGATTTTGTATACGCGTTCAATATGCGTTTACCTTTAAAAAGCTGAGTGTTGACGAGGGAGCAGTTTTTCTCTCGTAAATGGCAGTGTTGCAGAAGTGTTCATAGTAAATAAACAATTGGTACTGGAATTATTTTTTTTTATAGAAACAACATATGCATAAAATAACAAGCCTGTGAAAATTTGGGCTCAATTGGTCATCGAAGTTGCAAGAAAATGATGAAAGAAAAAACACCCTTGTTGTACAAATTTGTGTGCTTTCAGATAGGAATAAAAACTTCTTGCAATAAGTTATGATTATTTTAGTGAGAAATTACCTCTTTCTCAAAAACTACGTTACTTTAGAGGGAGTCGTTTCCTACAATGTTTTATACTATCAACAGCTCTCCGTTGCTTGTTACCAAGTCAGTTTTTATGCTAATATTTGTTTTGAGTCGTTACCAAACGTGTACGATACATTTAAAGGTATTATACATAGATTGGTAAGGATAAAAACATCATTGTTTAATGTTAGTCTGAAAGCTTACTAATTATGATGTTCATATTAGAACCATTTTTTTTCCTATGAAATATTTCCTCTGAAATAAAGTTATAAGAAAACTGTATCTGAAAACTTTACAAAACGCAACAGCTGATTATACCCAAAATTAAAACAATGTGTTCACCAGCTAACAATTGTGCAAGGTTTTCACTATTTTCTACTGACTCTTACAACAACGGATTAAGCCCAAATTTTCACAGGTTTGTTATTTGATTGTATGGTTGATCACACAAAACATAAACAATGTCTGCGACTATTTGCCCTACTCTACCAATGTATAACCCCTTTAACACGCTTACCTGGTGTGAAACCGTGCAGACCTGATTTCTCCAAATCGCTCCGTAAAATTGAAACTGAACTTTCTCCTGCGTCGTCCGCTTGTAAACTGAGCGGCAAGCTCCCAAACCAGCGTTTTATATCCCTCTATCCGAAACTCTGACTTTGTGATTTTTTTTTCTGTAGAGGCGCCTTTTTCGCCAGACTCCCACTTGATTTGAAGAAGTGTGTGTTATGGACGCGGTATCGTGGCCAGGTGTTGGAATAGACTGGGGATTTTGCCGCCTACGTCCACCCGTATTATTAGTGTTAACGCTCCGGTTGTTGCGTCTTGCGAGGCGGTGGTTGTATCGTTGGTACTAGCGGTCTGTGCGCACTATACGCACGGATACTCAACCGCGTAACATGCATTCAATCATTAGTGAAATTGCTTTTTAATCCGCTATGGCTACCAGTGATTACATCACTCTGTAAACTGCCCGTCGATATTAAAACGGGGAGGGCTTTGACGAAACGGTCTCGGAAGGTGTAGGTGGGATGAGGATGTCATTACACAAGTTCAGTGAACTCATGGGATTTCGTTTAGTACAAACTTCTGTTATTTCCATTAAAACAGTAATCCTAGCAGCTTTTCAGGTTTAGTTTAATGTAAATAATATTTCGATGACTGGGAAACATTTTGATGTTGTACTTCATGTTGTGAAGTACTTCTTATGAGGTTGATATTACACTAAAAAAAAAAGAATTTACCCACATCCGGGTCTCAGTGGGTCAGACCATGGAGGAGTTTTTCAGGGTCAGACTCATTCACGGCGGGTCATCATGACCCGGAAAAGACCCATATCCGGGTCACGTGACCCGGAAATGGGTCAAATTTCTCAGAAATACGTGCTAGTAAGGTGTTCATGATTCCGATTTACGGTAATTGCGGTTCCCCACAAAACCATTCGGGCTGACATGCAGGTGGGTCATACTTGTGCAACTGTGACATTGTTTCCTCTCGCATATTTCGCAAAGTAGCGAAACATGTCTCTGGCGAGTTTGTAAGGGCGACTTTGGTAGGGGGCGACTTTGTATGGGTGAAGTTGCTGGGGGCGAGATGACTGGTTTCCTGGTAGGTTATATCATTCTCTCTGGATCCTCGAGACTCGTTTTGTGCTCTTGACCGGAAACTCGTTTCCGACGTAATTCACCGGCCGGAAACAAACGTAACCGCAACAAACGTAACCGCGCAACCAGAAATATATTTTGAAAATGTCATGCCTTTGTTTTCTGTTCCTTTTTTCCCCCACTATTTCATACTATTGAGAAGTTATAACAATGTCTGCCCAAAAGTTGACGAGCTTGGAAGAAAGTAGTCAGAAAAAAAGATGTTTCTTTGTAAAAATAAAATCCGCCATTTTTGAAATAAATGGTTGGTTGTAATAACTACGCCGTTGTAATAAATAAACCATGGCTAAAAAAACCACCGTGCATTTAAAAAAAAAAGCCAAACCTTCTGTTTTAGGCTGCCTCAGTGATAGAGCACAAAATGGTTCATTTTCAAAACTTGGAGGATGGAACCTTTCAGTGGCGTAACAAGACATTTCCATTGGGGGGAGGGCAAGCCGGGGCGAAGGCATAATTTTATGTTTTCGATCTCCTTTTTTTTGGGGGGGGCAGGATCCTGAGCCTGGGGGGGGGGTTCCTGCCCCTTCTGGTTAATCCACTGGAGCCTTACCAGAGCCGTGGTGTCGAAATCGCTTCTATTTCCGGTTAGCCTCGCCTTTAAAATGCACCCCTGCTGAAGCGCACACCATTAAAAAATTAAAGTCGCGCTGTGAAGGTGGCGCGTCTTGTTGTTCAATACGGGTATGTAAACCACCTACACGATTGCTAGTCTTGAGTGATACACGTATTTAACTACAGTGTGTGGGTGAAATACTAAATGAAGTGTGACGTTTACGATGCTGGTGTGGATTCATTTGCATTGATGATCCACTTGATATACAATAATGTCAATGGCAAACATTCGTTCGGAGAAACTTAATGAAGGTTTATATGAATGTAAATGCTGATTGGTTAAAAGTTGTTGTTGTTTTACAATTACCATGATAATTTTTTTTGAGTAGGGTAGGGCAAACGTAAATTGAAGTTGAAAATGAATAAGAAAAGATAGTGTGGTTTACTTGTGAACTACCGAAAGGCTAATAACATTCAATTTTACAAAATTAACAAAGGATTCAAAGGCCTTCATTATTTTTTTCAACGATTCTAGTTGCTTTATTTTCAAATAGAGCATTTTTGACGTAAATTGTAACTGTTATCTTAAGGAAACAATATTTTAATGACACAGACTATTAACACTTGTTTCTTGTGACAGTGTATTTGTATAAACCAAGTTCTTTTTATGCAAGTTCACCCTCATCAAGGTTATAGGGGCTTCAATAAGAAAATATTTAAGATACAAATAACTTATAGGAGCTGAAGGTAGGAATTTATATTCCTCTTAAAACAGTCTAGATTGTAGGATGGAGGGAAACATGCACCAGGCAAGGAGTTCCAAAGAGATGCAGTAGGCCCCTACGTGGAAAAAAACATGTAGAAATGGCTCTTTGTTCCACATCTCAGCAAACCCGGAGTGTAGGACGAGTGAGCACAATCCTGTATCTTGTCATGTTTAATCTTTTTACTCTGACTGTAAGTATTTTCTTAAGTAATGTTTTTCCTTATTCTCTTTTTTTTAAAGACACAGGACCATAATGTAATACAGCCGTTGTGCTGATTTTTGTATCTTGTATAAAGATTAAATAAAGAAGAAAAAAAGAAGAAGGTATTATCAGAAGAGAGGGTACAGCAGAACAAAGGAACACAAAAGGGACAATGCTGTCCTCACATTGGAATCCTTTGTATTTTTATGTCCTCACATTTTTTCGTGCGCTTTTGGAAAGTGTTAGAGGGACAAAGGAAAGTCCTCACATTGATAGCAATAATTAATTGATGCATGTATTTACACCCGCGTATCCCTTTAATGTTATATTTATATCAAACCTTTCATCTGAACACATACTTAGGAGACTATAGTAATAAACACCATGACAAAAAAGGTGTTTGTACTGTGTGTATGATGTCTGACACAGATGACAGCTTATACCGTGCTGTACCTTGTAAGACGGTCTATCCCATCGATCACGGGCTGTTGCCTATTGCCCAGCCGTGCGTGAGCCTCTACTGAAGCATGCTCGCCATCCTTAATCATGACACTGACCTAATTAATGAACACCGAAAAATGATTGATTCAAACTCGAATTAAGTCCCGGTTACACTTCGTAAAGTTTCATACCCGTGGTACGTGTAGTGTTACGATGTTTCAGCACATAAGATCTAATTGGTATCCAATTAAAAGAATAGTGTTATTATTCTCTTAATTAGAGTTGAGGTAATAACAATTATAAGTTGGCAGCTCCATCCACGTGTGGAGTCTTTGTTTCAAATGAGCGTTAATTAGAAAAAAAGTCTTAAGTACTCTTAAAGCTCCATCTGCTAAAACGTACTTCTTCTGGATGAGTTTTTCATTGAGAAATCGTACACAGGTAAAGATCATTTAAGAGCCGACTGGATGTTTACGTACGCCTCAGTAGGTAGGAATACGGAAACTCTTGCCGCACTTTGTGGCGTTGTTTTTGATATGCAAGACAGCGCAAGCGTGGCAATGAGGTGGGCGATCGATGCTGTCTGATTTCTACGTAAATACTCACTGTTGACGTCCTGGTGGCTATTTTTACTTTCAACGAAGGGGGGGGGGGTCATTGTGGGATTTCTGCCCCCCTCCCTTAAAATAAATAAATAAATAAATAAATAATAATAATCATAATACAAGTCAGTCTTGCTTTTGAACAAATTAATTACCATGACGTGTTTTGCGCTACAAGGTTAACCTAATGCGTACATTTTGTGGACTTATAACCTGCATACTCTAACTTTGCAAAACTAAACAAATATAAAAAAAATGCAGCAAATTTTGGCCCTACTTTGTAAGTCACTGATAAACGCTTAGTGAGGTGCTGAAATAATGGTTGTTTTTGACGCTTCTCAATTACAAAACGACACTAAAAGTTCAGTGTAGGACAAAGTATACGGGTTTAAAGGGATCGTATACGTAATTGGAACCCACTGGTTGTTTCAATCCTTAATAGTTGTAGATACCATAAAACTAACCCGTGAAAATGTCATTTCAAAAGGTGGTAGCGTTGTTGAGATATTGCCGTCAATCTGGAGCGGTTATGTCCACGCAGGAAGAATAATCTGCAATTGGAATACACAATCTGATAAACGTTTCTGCAGTAACGCTTCTCAGATTAAAATTTGTTGTGATAAAAAGAGATATCTTTTTCCATAACCGCAATACTTCGAAGTGAACAGTTTCTCAATATGCATTATATATCCAAAGCTGCTGTACGGTACTTCTTATACCAAGCAAGTCATTACCAAACGACATACATACCCTTTAAGATGTCACTGTCTACGTTTATGTTATTCTATCGCCACTCTGAATTACCGAAAAGGCACCCCATAAAGTATACTTTGGAATTGATTTCAATGTTGCTCGAGGTTGACAAAAAATATCACCGAACCCCCTCTATACTGTCACACACTGAAATCTGGCTGCGCCGAAGCAAGCAGGCATATTTACCCATCACAAGAGGAACGGGATCTGTTGCGAACACTTTTGTTTTCTATACCAACTTTGGTAGTGTTTACACTAACCCAGACTCTTTTTCAGAGCCAACACTCCTCCCAAAAGAGATACACACATGGTTCTACCCGCAAGTTTACGAGTTATAGTTACTTCTTATTTTCCACAACATGCAAAGCTTCAATCATCACTTACTAAAGACATTATGTCCGTACTATTTCCCCTACTCCCAAATTACGCTTTTTCCCGATCTCAGACAGATGGAAACGCAGATGGTGACTTTAGAGGCACTGGACACGTTTGGTAATTGTCAAAGACCAGTATTCGCACTTGGTGTATCCCCTCACATGCATAAAGTAACAATCCTGTGAAAATTTTGGCTCAATTGGTCATCGAAGTTGCAAGAAAATGATGAAAGAAAAAACACCCTTGTTGTACAAATTTGTGTGCTTTCAGATAGGAATAAAAGGCTTCTGGCCAAAAGTCTTTTAACATTTCAGTGAGAAATTACCTTTTTCTCAAAAACTACGTTACTTCAGAGGGAGTCGTTTCCTACAATGTTTTATACTATCAACAGCTCTCCGTTGCTCGTTACCAAGTAAGTTTTTATGCTAATATATATTTTGTGTAATTACCAAACGTGTCCAGTGCCTTTAAGCTTCCGTAGTGATCACTTTTAAGGGCCTGGTCACAAAAGGCAATATTTTGTAGTGGAGGCAACTGCTAATACTGCATACAGAAAAAGGTGCACGAAAGTGTTTTACAATCCTTTAGAAATTATGTGAACAGTTTAGTATTATCTAGAGATTTCCTATAATTGGTTGCTAATTGCCTCATGTGACGTGACCTTTGAGTGTTTCGAACAATGGCTTTGATAAAGTAGTGAAAAATGTCTTAAAGGCTGACAGATGACTGCCCGGACAAAGCTCTCTAATATTTGCATCATTGTGTAAATCGTTTTCAATCAATGAGCTGGTAAGACTGCAATCTATTTCCGAGTCGTCCATCATTAAAGCGTCCCCCCCCTTGTGACTCGTATTTGCGAACCTGCACTGAGACTGCAGCGGTGAGCCAATATTGCAAGCGTAGTGCTCGCTTCGTGAAGTGACAGTCTTGTTGACTCGTCTAGCGAGCGAGCGGGTTTGATTAAAAATAAGATGGCGGTTTTAGAATGAACAAAGCCATTTCCTTTTTTCGTAATGAAGTATTGGAAAGCCCAATTTGTAGTCTAATGCATAATGTTTGTTGTGATAATGTTTACCTTAACGGAGAAAATAACATGCGAAAGGTTTCTAAACCTTAAGGATTAGTAAGGATAAAAACATCATTGTTTAATTTTAGTCTGAAAGCTTAGTGAGGTAGTCTGAAAGCTTATAGTGACTACGAAGCTCACACCATAACCATTTCTTTTGTAAAATATTGCCCTCTGAATTGAAGTCATATTCAAGAAAACTGAATCTGAAAATCTATTTTTAAATTTTGTTTATATACAAAATTTAAACAAAACCCGCAACAGCTGATTTCGGCTGTTACAACCAAAATTAAGGAAAATGTGTTTTACATGCTGAAAATTGTGCATGGTTTTTCACTTATTTCTCCTGACTCACACAACGGATTATGCCCAAATGTTCACAGGTTTGTTATTCGTGTATATGGTTGATCTTACACAACATGAACAATATCCGTGACTATTTTGTCAGCTGTACCAACCCTGTATAATACCTTTAAATTTAAAGTTAAAGTTTTTATAAACGCTCGCCACGATCATCACGACCGCCCACATATTGAATATTTTCTGAAAGTGTGTATTTTCCAAGACAAATTTCTCGCCATCCTCAAAAGGCAAGGTCCCATTGCTTTGGATGCGTAACGTATACTGCTGGAAATCAGTGTTGTAGTCAAATACTTCCCAGTCGAGTATCAAGTATTGCTGAACATTAGGGTGGCCGAGTAGTACTCTAGTACAAGTACTTGGGCCATCGAGTCCGAGTACAACTATCCAACTACCTAGTGTTCTGATAGCCGAGTACCAAGTCTAACAGTCACGTCCCTAAGGCCTGCTTGGATACTTCAAAACGAGGTCGTGGGTTCAAATCCCACCTGAGTAAACAGTCTGTGGATTTTTTTCATAGGAGTCGGGGAAGCGGGTAAAACTAAATAATTGTTCTTTATCCCCGAGGCAAATTTAACATTCTATTAAAATGAGGAAAAATATTTATTTATTTGTATTATTAATATTTGTAGACGACTTTGTGTGCTTATTTTGATGACTATATTTTAAACATGAGTACATCATGGACAATTCTAATTTTACTTTTCCCAGAGCTTTATTTCTCAAACTTTCATTAACGCAAGTACACGAAAGCGGAAAGGAAAAGTGGTATTTTTGAGACCACGAGTATAGGCCTACTTAAAATCGGAGTCCGAGTACATTTTCATTGATTCGAATATCCAGTGCTTGACTTCGAGTACAAATATGTTTTAGTAGAGTATCGAGTATGGACTTCCGGTGCGAGTATTTTGTCAGCTGAGTACGAGTAAGAGTACGAGAACGAGTACGAGTACGAGTGCCATCAAAATGGTACTCGAGTCTTACTTGAGTACGGGTACTGAGTACTGACACTGCAACACTGCTGGAAATATGATAGAAGGGTTTAAAATGTTGATGATTTGGTTCATGAAAGAAAAGGTACTGAAATAATCACAAAGCAAATGGCATTTATCCACATGGTTTACTATCAAAAAAGTAATATCTCGAATGTTCATAATGTGTAAGAAAATCTCATACGGATGATTATACAATATTTTGGACCATGAGCACTGAGGTCATCACGCCACCATCTAAGATGTAAAAGGTGATGAGACAATGGAAAATGCAAATCTATGTACGCGCGGCGCACAGGATGGGCCAATGAGGAACCTTCTTTTGACCGAGGGAGCCCTACTCAAATGACGTCATATGCATAATGTATATTGAATGAAATAGTTAATATCATAAACAGTCCCAACCACCAGCCACGTGGGTGCCGCGTGGCATTCTTTGATTGAACTTCCGCTCACAACATTTGCAACTTGCGGTTGGGCCGATTCGTAGAGCGCATTTCTTGTGGTTTGATCGCAAAGGGTTAGTGTGAAGCGACCGTGCATATTCCCGGGGAAGAAAACAGTGCTCCCGAGAGATACCAAAAGTGTGTAGTGTGAACGGTCGCCGGGGTGGTGGTGGGGTTATAAACTCCCATGAATTCCCCGGAAGTTTGTTTTCAGGGAATTGATCATGTAGTGTGAAAAATGAGTTTTCGTCCTTTTTCCCTCAATGCAATTTGAACTGTTTTTGTTCTAGATTCAGGTACTTTCAATGATTTATGGATTATTAAACTGGAACGCCAGAGTTTGATAAAAGGTTGAAATCAAGAGCAGAAATGAAGAGAAACAAAACCTACCGGAAGAGAGATAAAAGTACAGATAGACGGCGGGGTGGGGGGGGGGGTCGGGTTGAAGGAGGGTAGTGCTGCGTTGAGAGTATTAGCGATGGTTATTCAAAGATGTGGAAACGTTTGAAATGGAACATCGTTTATTAAGCAAGTTCAGACATGAAAGTTTAAGTCCCGACCTGGCCGATAGCGATTATAATTGGGTTTGTTTGCATTTGGTTGGAACGTTAAAGGCACGGTACACGTTTGGTAATTACTCAAATTATATATATTAGCATAAAAACTGACTTGGTAACGAGCAACAGAGAGCTGTTGATAGTATAAAACATTGTAGGAAACGACTCCCTCTGAAGTAACGTAGTTTTTGAGAAAGAGGTAATTTCTCACTAAAATAATAAAAACTTCTCGCAAGAAGCCTTTTATTCCTATCTGAAAGCACACAAATTTGTACAACGAGGGTGGTTTTTCTTTCATCATTTTCTTGCAACTTCGATGACCAATTGAGCCCAAATGTTCACAGTCTTGTTATTTCATGCATATGTTGGGATACATTAAATGAGAACACTGGTCTTTGACAGTTTCCAAACGTGTTCAGTGCCTTTAACTGCTCTATGCTCTTCTCCCATCGTGACCGTTCTCTCCAGGTCAATTCTTGCATCTTGTCTCTCGTATTGGTGTACTCTCCCAAAAGCATTGCTGCTGTCTTATCTAGAGAGGGTGGGTTGCAATTTTCGTGTGTGCTCTTTGTTCATGCTGTTTCTGACACGGGACTTTTTGTTAAGCTTCCGAGCGACAGTAATTCGGGTGTTTGAGGAGGCGTCCTTGGCTTCATTACCAAGAAACATTATGAATATCCGCACAGGGAGAGCGATCCGTGAAACAAGACGGTTTTTTTGAGAGGGGGACTTCTCCTTCGGGAAATCGAGGGTGCGCCACACTGTCTTAAGAAAACACTTGATAACTCCTATCATGGTTGAATCTGTCATTACATCTGCCATACAGCACATGAAGACACGTCAACGTATAGCTTCTCTAATATGAATAACTTAGAGCTTCATTATCGGTTGTTCCAGTACAACAGGTTTGGGTTTTGTTTCCCCTTGGGGCACACAGTATTTAAAAACTCCATTCTCATATAGGGACACGTTGCCTTGGATCGGGCGAGTTGGTCTATAAAAAGCATTTGTAACCATTTGTTATAAAATGCATATGGCTAGAAAGATGTTTCAAAAGTAGAATACAATAATCCACACAAATATGTCTCGAAATTGCGTGGTTTTCCTTTCCCATCGTGAACAAACACGGTCGGCCATTTTGTGGAGTCAAATTAATTTTTGACTCCACAAAATGGCCGACCGTGTTAGTTAGCAAAGTAAAAGGAAAACCACGCAATTTCGAGGCATATTTGTGTGGATCATTGTATTCTACTTTTATAAAGTCTTTATGACCATGCATTTTATAACAAACGGTTACAAACGCTTTTTTTTATAGACCAACTCGTCCGATCCAAGGCAACGTGTCCCTTTAATTAGAGCACATGTCGTGTATGGAGGACTGATGAGTGCTACAACCATGCACTGACACGCTTGTAGAGTATGGATGATTAGTATTGTGTATAAGACCACCCGAAAGAGGATATTAATGGCACCTCTTCCGAGCATGTTTATCACAACATTCATACTGGCAGGAGAGCGTGAAGCAGTTTAAAGGCACTGAACACGTTTGGAAATTGTCAAAGACCAGTGTTCTCACTTGGTGTATCCCAACATATGCATAAAATAACAAGTCTGTGAAAATTTGGGCTCAATTGGTCATCGAAGTTGCACGAAAATGTTGAAAGAAAAAACACCCTTGTTGTACAAATTTGTGTGCTTTCAGATACGAATAAAAACTTCTTGTAAGAAGTTTTGATTATTTTAGTGAGAAATTACCCCTTTCTCAAAAAACTACGTTACTTCAGAGGGAGTTGTTCCTCACAATGTTTTATACTATCAACAGCTCTCTGTTGCTCGTTTACCAAGTCAGTTTTTATGCTAATATATATTTTGAGTCATTACCAAACGTGTACGATACCTTTAAAGGGATGTATACGTTTGGTATTAAATTGAAACCCTCTGTATGTTTAAATCCCATATAGTTGTAGATATATACCTTAAATCTAACCTGTAAAAGTTTCATTTCAAAAGGTGGTAGCGTTTTTGAGATATTGCCGAAAATCTGGAGCGGTTATGTCCACGCAGGAAGAATAATCTGCAATTGGGCGTTTATGACAGAAACGCTTTTCAGATTCAAATTTGTTTGGATAAAAACTGATATGTTTTTCAATAACCACATTACTGAAATGTAGAATGTTGTTTATTTTTTTTGTTTTAATATAAGATTACAAAGCACACCTGCAGTTCTTTTTAATTATGTAATAATAGCATCGGGATAGAGGTACCTGTGAGGCCTGACCCATTTTGGGTCAGCATGACCCGGAATCTGTTTAATTATGACCCAGAAAAGGGTCAAACTGACGCCGAGTCCGAGTTTAAATCCTAGTTTCCGAGTCAGCCTGCCCCTTGGACCCGGACTCCGGGTCAATTCTGACCCGAGATTTTATAGACTGCATGTTGATTTTACTAGAAAGCTTGTTTTTAAAGTTTTTTTCTTGAGATATTTGTTTGAAAACTGGAGGACAGGAATTAAATAAAATGCACTCTAAGAAAAAAAAGCTAATTATGTATACCCTTAGAGTTTTTTGGCGGTCGGGTTGGTGTAGTGGTATTGTTTCCTCGCCTTCCACCTCTAGGACCCCGGTTCGAATCCCGCCGGGGGCACTATGTGGATTGGGTTTTCAGTCCCTATACCTGATTGCGTAGGTTTTCCCTGGAATAATTCTCGGGGTTTTCCTCCTAAAACTGAAACTTACTTGTTCTCCATGGGGTCTTGGCTGGTATGATTTTGGGAACCTTTCCTTGGCTTCACAGCCAGAATTTTGTTTAAATGAAATGAGTATTACACAGGAAGTTGCGTGATTAGGATCGTAAACTGAAGATCAAACACTATCATTTGCGCTCTAATAACGATGTCGACTCATAAATTTTTAAACGGTTCATTACACCAACTTGTCTGTGCGCTGTCAAGAATGAAAAGTTGGTCACACCACAAGAATTTCAATTGGAAAATTTGCAACTTTGCATGGTTGTTGACTGATATAGCGTGCGGTATTAATCTCGCTGTCCCTGTATGCAATTTTCTAAAATAAATATTCTCTCAATGAAGACCGGAGCAGGTCATTATTCGAAACGTCGAGTAGATCCATACGGCTCATATTATAAGAACCATATAACGGGGCTCTTGAAGAACCAAGTGAATCCATTATACAGTGACGTGTGAAGTGAACATTACAGTTTTTGGAGCAAAATTGTTGTTGCTGCATGCTGCTGCTGTTGTTGTTGTTGTTGGTGTTGTTGTTGTTGCTGTGTGTGTGTTGTTGTTGTTGTTGTCGTTGTTGTTGTTGTTGTTCTTCTTCTTCTTCTTGATGTTGTTGTTGTTGTTGTCGTTTTGCAAAGTTAAACATTGCTCCCCGGATTTTAAATGGCCAACTTCAAACTAAATGTCCGTCTTAGCACAATCAGACCAGCAACTTCCAACATACATTTACATTAAACATGCAGACAATGAAAAACTCATTATATTTTTACGGTATCAGCTAAATGAGATTAAACATTGCAAACCTAAATAGGCCACTTTATCTAAAACCAACGATGTACTGACTTGAAACTTACACCACCGCCATTGAAACTCACAGCCATTTATATTTATACAAACAGGAATAAAAACAAACGATTATTGCCGGTCTAGTTGAATAACCTTAAGCAATGAAAACCTTGAAACGGGTCATATATTTCACCATAAATCAATGATGTACCTGACTTGTAACTTACACCTGACATTGAAACTGACACCCTTATGTACACAACACAAGAGTTAAAAAAAATACCACCCCAAAACAATGAATATATTATTGCCGGTCTAGTTGAATGAGTTTAAACAAGTACAACCTAAAATGGCTATTTATTTCTCTACTGACTTGAAACTTACACCACCAGCAATGAAACTGACACCGTAAAAGAGTAAAACGAATAAATTGCCAATCAAGTTGAACGAGCTAAAACAATTACCTAAAAGGGTATTCATATTTCTCCGTAAGACAATGATTTACTGACCTGAAGCGCATAATGAATGCAACACAGAGCTGTTTGTGTGGACGTGTTTAAGTCCACATAGTGTTAATAGTCCCTTCATTGTGTGGACCTCTTTAGTTCTCAGATCCACACTTCGTATGAACGCTTTAAAGGGTCTGTATACGTTTTGTAATGACTCTGAAAATTAATGGCAATACAAACTTAGTTGGTAAGAAGTACAGCAGCTTTGGATAGTATAAAGCATTTTGAGAAACGTTTCACTTCGAAGTACTGCGGTTATGGAAAAATACAACATTTTTTATCCCCCCAAATTGAGTCTGAGAAACGTTACTGACAGTAACATTTCTCAGATTGTGTATTTCAATTGCAGATTATTCTTCCTGCGTGGACATACCGCTCCAGATTTTCACATGTTAGTTTGATGGCATATAATCTTCAACTATATAGGATTGAAACAAAGAGTGGGTTCCAATTACCAAACGTATACAATCCCTTTAAACACCCAATCTCGCTTAATACAGCATTTGAAAAAAAGAAAAGCAATCGAAGAAATCCCTGCCACGCTTATTTCCTCTTCAGTAATCAGACTTCAGTTTAATTTTTAAATAGACCCATTTCATTTTTAATGCATGCCCGCTCTGCATTCGGAATAAAGAAAATAAGATTCTCGTGCAAGCTATTTATTCAGAATAATTAAATGACGTCAATTCAAAGATTCTTAGAAAGAGGAAATACCGGCGAAAAAAATTCAGAGCCAGCGCGTGTTTTCTTAATATTTCCCAACTATGAAACACAAACACCCAAATAATACATTCTTGACAATGGTTTCCCCTAAAGTCAATACCTTGATCTGACATTCTAATTAAGATTGGAGTGAGTGGGTTGCATGAAGTGGGCTTGTCGTGCCCGAAGAGGAGGGGGGAGCCCCAGAACTACTTGACTAACCAAGCGAGACTAGACGAGTGGTATGACAACTTCATTATCTTTCTCCAAAGGGGACGACCAATTAGTATAAACGCATGCACCAATCCAGCTCTATAATTAGCACGGGTAATTAGTTCTGCACAACAAAGGGACATCCATAAAAGGATATTCAACTATAAAGCATCGGGCTGATAATGAAGAGATTATTAATAATTCAAAAAAAAAGAAATGGATGTCGTTAATGAGTTATGAATCAAAAAAAAAAGGGCAGACATTGGTTTCCGGAAAGAAGAATTAATACACACGCCGAGGGAAATCAACGTGCACCGAACGGCGGTCCATTTGGTTTATTGGCTCGTGCACGGTATAAAATGACCATTTTAATCTAGGCGCAGCGATAACTATTTTGTGATTCAAAGCGGGAGGCCAGCAAGCTCCAACATTGACGACTGTTTCATCTGTGTGTATACTTTACAGTGAGGAGAATTTTAAGGTACGTCTAAAGGGTAGTAGGCATATTGAGTTGAGATTGAGTTAGATTTGACTTGGAACTTGTGTTTGGAGACTTAGGTGGTTTACTTGCGACTGACCTTTTTGACAAATATTATCTTGCAATTATTTCCAAAATTGTAGTTAATAATTATATTGTTGTAGTGTCACACCTTGCACCGTGCCTAGTTTTATTGCCAATGATTAGATGAAATACGAAATTAAATCGGAGAGACTTCCTGATAGAAGCTTGCCCTCATGGTTTCGAGGTTTGACCTTAGAGTTGTCTCTTAATAGAAATTTGTGTGTTACACCCAACCTCCCGGGAGATCCCCGTAAAGACAAAAGGGTTATCCTAAAAGATTTAAGAGTTACCGGCAAAGAGTTGAGAGTAATAAACTCAAAGACTCGAGAGTTACCCTCAAAGACTTGAGAGTTACTCAAAGACTTGAGAGTTATCCTTAAGACTTGAGAATTATCCTCAAAGACTTGAGAGTTACCCTCAAAGACTTGTGAGTTACCCTCAAAGAGTTGAGGGTTACTCAAAGACTTGAGAGTCATCCTCAAAGACTTGTGAGTCACCCTCAAAGACTTGAGAGTTACTCAAAGACTTCCTTGAGAATTATCCTCAAAGACTTGAGAGTTACCCTCAAAGACTTGTGAGTTACCCTCAAAGACTTGAGAGTTACTCAAAGACTTGAGAGTTATCCTCAAAGACTTGTGAGTCACCCTCAAAGACTTGAGAGTTACTCAAAGACTTGAGAGTTACCCTCAAAGACTTGTGAGTTACCCTCAAAGACTTGAGAGTTACTCAAAGACTTGAGAGTTATCCTCAAAGACTTGTGAGTCACCCTCAAAGACTTGAGAGTTACCCTCAAAGACTTGAGAGTTATCCCAAAGACTTCAGACATGATCATGGTTTTTTTTCAAATGTTGACTTTATAATATTAATAGGTATTGTTTTAGAAGCTTTCGTGTCGTTGAGTAAAAAACATTGGTTGTAACCACCTTGTGATAATATGTCTCTGATTGAAGTTTTGTCACTTTTTGAAAACAAAAAAAGGGAAAAAGGGTAATTTCGTCACCTCTTTAAAAAAAATCACGCAAAAATGTCAACTGATCTATCACTTGGAAATGAAGGTAATGGATGAATCTCTACCAAAATAATAAACAAACCCTAAACAAAAGAGAGACTAGTAAAGAAACACTTTACATTGAAGAAAAAAACCCCCACCCCAAACCTCGCCAAAACCAAACAAGGGGCAGAGTCAATTGTGAATTCACGGGCGTCCCACAAGACAATGAAGCACACAAACGGGTTCGTTATGTCACTATTTTATCTTTCAGATGAGGTGCATCATTATTTGCATCGTCGCAATGACGATTCTTGCAGCGCCCTCTATGTCAACGTTGAACTTAGAACCTTTAACAAGTTTTGAGGCAGACAAACGGGGAGTCGGTAATCAGCGATTTAGGGGTAAGTCTACATCCGTTTAGAATTATTTTAAACAACAAAGTAGTGAATCGGAAGTCATTTGGGTAAAATTGGATAGTTTCAATCTGAAATCTGATTAAAGGTATTATACAGGATTGGTAAGGATAAAAGTCATCATTTTTTAATTTAAGTATAAAAGCTTACTGATTTAATATGAAATTCATAGGCCTACTAGAACCTTTTTTTCCCCTGTGAAATAATTCCTTCTTAAATGACGTCATATTCGAGAAAGCTGTATCCGAAAACCTAAACAAATAAACTTAACAGCTGATATCTGTTGAGTTTTATGCTTATGACTGGCAGCCCGATCATTTTTTCCCAGCAAATGAATTTTGTTTAGCAATATTTCCAGCCTAATTTCGATACCGTTAATGAAAATGTTTATATTACGTTGTTAATCAGCGAGGAGTAAAATACCAAGCGCCCTCTACTGACCATTCTCATAATATGAGGTAATAATTTCTTGTATTTTTGTTTTCCCTATTCTTTTATGCAGCTTGTGCTCATCCTACCTACGGTAGAAAAGTCAAGTGTAGATGCGACATTACGAAGAGCTTACGCGATCCTCGGTACAGGCGATGTTTCCGGAGCCCAACACCGGTGTGAACATAAAATGAACAGGTTCACATTATAGGAAACAACATAATTGTTTTGTTTTGGTTTTTTGCTTGTGAATTACGCTATAGTTTGCCACGAAAGAAGGGCTCCAAGATCGACTTTAGTTTTGCGATGCACCCAACTTCTAATTATAGTGTCCTTATGAAAGTTTGGTGCATTACTAGTATGGACGGAGAGCTCGGTCAGATCTGACGATGAGCGGAGTCGGTTTCTGTTTACGGTACTTCAGCTACTCTTTTTGTAGAAATACAGCTGAATACAGTTCTTTAAGTGCAAACATTATTATTCAATTGATTAAATACTGCAACGAGAGTGAATTTGATATGAGTTTACAATGATTGTAATAGTAATATAACATGATAGCGCCCATAATTCCCAGAGGAGAATAGTTTCTGGGGATAGTTTCAAATGTGAATATTTTACCTTTTCAACTGCTAAGCTACTCAATTACAGACTATAATGAGAGTGAATTGTACTAGAATTGCGTTAATTATTATGGTAATTATAGTAATAATATTATAACAACGGGGTTTATAAAGTGAGGGGATAATAGCTGATCTACAAACAGGTGCGATTTGTTAAGAATATGTGTTAGAAAGGAAACAATCCTTTGATTTGATGCAGAATCTAATCAAACCAGATTTTCCAGGTTCACAGAAAGAAAGAGCTTTTCCTGTTGCATTATGGCCGTGGGAACCCAACTTAATTGGCAAACGTAAGACGTCAGGTGACGTCATCTTGTATAGTGGGTATGGAATATAATTGTGCAAAATTATATTGGGAATGGCTTTGATTCTATGACCAGATGCCAACACTTCCGCTGGCGATTCTTTCAGTAAAAATGATTGTGTCTTTTATATCCACCCAAAATTAAATCGAACAAAGAATGTATATCACGGACACCTGTACTAAGAATAACCCTGTATAAAACTGAGTGCCTTTTTAACAGAGCTTTCATTCAATACGAACGAAACGCTCTTCTAGATGAAACAAAAGTGTGTGTATTTTAAATGATATAGTCCAGCCCAGTGCCAAATTTCATAAAGCTGTTTAGCAGAAAACTCTGCTCAGTAAATTTCTTTGCTAAACAAGAAATGAGTGGGATACCAGTTACAGCAAGGTTAACGGTGTTCTTTTGGCTGTTAACCTTTTTTTCTGAAGCAAAAGTTGTTTGTGCTCAGCAAGTTTTTGTGCTTATACATGCTTTATAAAATCGGGCCCTGTTCCTTTAGTAAATAGACAATTTCAACATGAGAGTTGAAGGCATGGACGAGGTTTGAGAGAATGTGCTAGGAACAACTTCGGAACACTAGGTGGAAGCAGAGCTACCATGTATTTTTCCATTATTAACGTAACTCTGCTGCCTTTAAAACTTCCCATTACATAATTGTTTTTGGATCTGAAATTCGCAGGAACTTCCATACTCGACAATGTTGACCCATTGTGCACAACGCGGAACGCAGCTCCGCACAATGCGCGTCTACCATTTCTACCATTTTGGGAGTCAATTTCGTTGTGTACATTTTGACACCTAATAATAATATGGTGAACATAATAGGTGCGTTTAAGTGCGCTGCGCGTTGTGCAAAGGGGGGTCAAGAACCATTGTTGGGCCGGAAATCCATCTTCTCTCAGGTCAGAAATTCATGTGTCCGTCATGCGTTGTCCGTATGCGTAGTGCGCAATGCGTAAACACTTTACACATTGCGCACTACTTGTTATTACGCTCAACGCATGACGGACATAATTATGGATTTTCGGCCTTATGATATATTTTACAATTAGTCTTGTATCGGTTAAGAAGCTCTATTCACAAACCGTCCGTTTTCAATCTTTTACCTTTTGGATTATTAACAAAAAATGTAATGTTAGTTAGAGGCCTAATGAATGAATAAAACTGAGAATTAACTTTCATGTTGGCATTGTCCATCGAAAACAAAATGTTCCGTACAAACGTTGACGTTGTACCAAAGCAAAACGTGACGCAGGTACGGACAATGTGAATTGTGGCTTGAAAACCTGTTTCTGTATCTGTTAGACGAATAATCGTTTCCTTGTTTAGCCAGGGCCCAATTTCATAGAGCTGCTTAAGCTGAAAATACTGCTTAACAAATTTCTGCTCAGCAAAAGTAAGCAGGGAACCAGTCACAAATTGTGCACATAACATGGTGTTTTGGTTGGTAACCGTTTTCCAGTAACCAACATCGTTTGGTGCTTAGCCAATTTTTGTGCTTAAAGGCAGTGGACACTATTGGTAATTACTCAAAATAATTATTAGCACAAAACCTTACTTGGTATCAAGTAATGGGGAGAGGTTGGTAGTATAAAACATTGTGAGAAACGGCTCCCTCTGAAGTGGAGTAGTTTTCGAGAAAGAAGTAATTTTCCACGAATTTGATTTCGAGACCTCAAGTTTAGAACTTGAGGTCTCGAAATCAAGCATCTGAAAGCACACAACTTCGTGTGACAAGGGTGTTTTCTCTTTTATAGTTATCTTGCAACTCCGACGACCGATCGAGCTCAAATTTTCACAGGTTTGTTATTTTATGCATATGTTGAGATACACCAAGTGAGAAGACTGGTCTTTGACAATTACCAATAGTGTACACTGTCTTTAAGCAGCTCTATAAGTTGGGCCCAGATTGTGTACTTAGTAACTTATATACAAGGCAGAGGTATAAAAGTCAGCCAACGATGTAAGATAGACTGATGCTTTAATCCCCGCCCACTGCACACGTGATCAACAGCACGTGACCTAGGCTTACTTAATTTGCATTAATATCGACCTTATATAAGTACGCCGTTTAAATAATTACTTTACATATACAATGTTTTGAATAAATCACTTTGTGCTTTAAAATGTGTTCTGACGTTTTCCGTGTATAAGCTTGTGTTTTTGTTGTACTTCTGTGAAGTAAAAAATCAAACCGTTTAATCGAGTATTCCTCATTTTAAGATCTTAACACCGGCTTAAAAAAACGTTAAGCCCAAAGACGAGTTATAGACCACGTGACTCGTGTAGATTTTGAATAGCCCTCTATTGACACTGACTTTAGCGCCAGGAGTCAAGAGTCGTGTATTTTTTTTCTATTGGAAGGGGGCCGGGGAGCTTGCTGTTTGGGTATCATCAACTAACAGTATAGGGCCCAGTGTTCATTGTGGTGCGCGCGAGGGTGCAATACGCGTCGGTCTAAAGATTTACCTTGATTGGGGGTTGGGGTGTGGGAGTCGAAAAACTTAATAACAGTGGTGATTTTATGGTGACCGCCATTTTGCTGTTAATGTTATGAAAACTAACAAATGAAACAGATGTCAGGAAGTTAAACATAGGGAAAGTTATGATAACACAAAGAATGCCTTGCTCAAGACCAGAAACACTGGAGGTAAACAATTAATACATTTCCCTTATTAGAATTTAAAAAAAAAAAAAAATGCTAATAAAGCGCCTTACATCCATGACTGGACCCCAAGGCGTTGTACAAGTTAAAATTAAAATTAAAACAGAGGAGGAAATAATCAAAGAGCATAAAAAGATGATTTGAAATATTCAACCCCCAAAAAATGAACCAGCCAATAATTAAAAGTACACACCACAACAGTTTTAAAAGTTACGAAAGTATCCCTCAAATGAAATATTTGTTTCTGGGAGCAATAAAAGCAAGAGCATGAAAATATACAGCTTTTAACATTAATCGTTTTATAAGTCTTTTAAGTTGTGTGGGTTCTTTTTGCGTGCAGTAATAAACGATACCTACAGCTAAGCGTCTCAAGGACAAAACAAAAGTGTAAATGATGAAAATACTGTGACAGTTTGTTGCTGTTTTCTCAACAAGTTATCACTGTATTCAGCTGAAACTTTCACAGGTGACTTTTATTTTATCTTTCTTGGTAGTTGTAGGCATTATAAATCAGCATTACGTCGACAAATACCAATTATCTGTGACACTATCTTGGAGCAATTATAGAATTTTCTCTATAAATTTGGTATCAGCGCTCCGTTGTCGTAAACAAGACAACATCACTCTCAGCATTGAAACATCTCAACTGCAAAAATCATTAGTCCATCAATGAACCTGCCGCAGTTTAATCTCGGGTTTTTTTCCCCTTAATATAGAATCAGTTCTACACACTCATGTAAATCACAGCTGTCTATACGTGATAACAAAATATATATGGTGATATACTAATTTGATTTCCGGCTGCTGTCAGTGCGGGTTCCAGTTTCTAATTGCACCATAGCAGTTATTAAGCGGGCGAGGTATAATGTGAGGCTGACAGTAATAAAGAAAATCGGATGTGACAGCGGGTAATGAAATCGTATATAATAAAAGAATATTCTATAGACAGGGAAGCATGAATGGTGTAAACAAATTATATGTTGTGTGTATTATTATGATTTGGTCAGGAGTGGGGGATATTACAGGAGGCTTTACACTGTCAGTTCGTCATGTGACTTAGGCTAGAATGTTCCGACTACTGCATTAGTTAAAGGGACCGCACATCTGAGCCCAATTTCAGACAGCTGCTTAACGGCATCGTACACGTTTAGTAATGACTCTGAAAACTTACTTGGTAAGAAGTACAGCAGCTTTGGATAGTATAATGCATTTGAGAGACTTTTTACTTCGAAGGACTGCGGTTGTGGAAAAATTTATCACTTTTTATCCTCAAAATATGTTGAACATTGAGAGGCGTTCCGGTAACGCTTCTCAGAGTGTGTATTCCAATGTAGATTATTACTCCTGCGTGGACATAACCGCTCCAGATTTTCGGCAATATCTCAAAAACGCTACCACCTTTTGAAATGAAATTTTCACGGGTTAGTTTTATGGTATAATCTACAACTCATATAGGATTGAAACAATCAATAGGCTCCAATTACTAAACGTGTACGATGCCTTTAAGCACAAAAAGTATAGCTAACCAAAACAAAGATTATGCTTACGAGAATAAGGTGACCAGACAAAGTACCATGTCACATGTTATATTTTTGACTGGTATCCTGCTAAGGTTTGCTTAGCACAAAATTGTAAAGCCAAAATGTCTGCTTAAGCAGCTCCATGAAATTGGCTCCTGATCACTGGTTTTTGAAGAGTAAGTCAATTCCCCTTTTCACTCTTAAAACTCCCGGGTCACGATCACTGTAAACTTGACTTAGCTAGTCTTCGGACTACCGTCTAGTTGTATTTTTTTTAAAACACAATACATCAAGTTGAATTGAATTTGGTGGTTCTGAGAGGAACCAGGGGCGAGGAACGTCTAAATGTTTCAAACATTGCGCTGTGCTCGTATGAGACTGATTACAAAAATTTAGCATATGTCCGTCATTGGTGGCAACGTTAGTCGGCAAGTGAAGGAGAAAGTCAATTAGAACAAGGTGTTCATCCTGACTAAATTTAGATATTAAACCCGTATAAGGTATCGTACACGTTTGGTAATAACTCTGAAATTTAATGGAAATAAAAACTTACTTGGTTAGAAGTACAGCAGCTTTGGATGGTATAATGAATTTTGAGAAACTTTTCACTTCGAAGTACCTGCGGTTATGGAAAAAGATATCACTTTGTATCCAAACAAATTTGAATCTGAGAAGCGTATTACGGCCATAACGCTTCTCAGAATGTGTATTCCAATGCAGATTATTCTTCCTGCGTGGACATAACCGGGTCCAGATTTTCGGCAATATCTCAAAAACGCTACCACCTTTTGAAATGAAATTTTTACAGGTTAGTTTTATGGTATATATCTACAACTATACAGGATTTAAACAAACAGTGAGTTCCAATTACTAAACGTATACAGCACCTTTAAAATGCGTTAACTTCCCTGACTATACGCAAATGCTCGAAATGGCCAATAGATAGTACCACATAATCCAACATTATATTTAACATGTTTTCTGTGCATTTCCAATTATGTTTTACATTATGACTTATTTTACTGCCCAGCTATTGCCTATGATTATTTGAGACTTTTTAATAAATTGTTTAGTTAATTGTTTTAATTACTCCCACAGGTCATTACACTTTGGAGATACGCTAAATTTATCATTGTGTGGAATGAGTTATTGGCACTTTCCTTCAGTATTAAATTGACCATAATTTATTCCTCTCGTTAAAGTTTGTCTACAATATTTTAGAGTTTTATACTAAAAAACACTTAGGTCGCATGATCAGTGCTACATTCTAAAAACTCCCTGGTCAGAATTGACCCGGATTCCGGATCCTAAGGGGGCCTGAACCATTTCTTGGTCAGTATGACCCAGAAACTGGTCAACAAATAGGATTTACACCCGGATTCTGCGTCAATTTGACCAATTTTTGGCTTATTTTGACACGGATTCCGGTTCATACTGACCACGAAAGGGGTTAGGCCACATGGGACCCGGATCCGGGTCACTTATGAAATGGGAGGTTTTTTTTAGAGTGATAGTCTTTCTTTCACGGGCGTTTCGGAGGGAGAAATTTATGCCAGTCTGCAAAATTGGCTTCCTTTTATATACAGCAAAAAGGGGGAAAAAGGGGGTCAATTTTTTGGGAATTATAAAGACTGGTTGCCCACTAGGAAATTTGTGTACAAAGTCTATGGGAAAATGTTAAGTGGCAGGGACAAAGGAGAGAACAAAAGAATGCTCCACAAGGATGCATTTTGGGGCGGTTTTTTTTAGGGATAGTGTTTCTTTCGGTTTTGAACGGAGGGATAAATTTATGCCAGTCTACAAAATTGGCTTCCTTTTATATACAGCAACAACAAAAATGCCCTGGACGCGCCCCATTGACGATTCTTATTAATTAGTCTTTCTTCTTAATTAGGTTGTACAGTGATCACGCCAATATCGTCATGGTAATGTTATAAATAACTTAACTTACAGGTAGGGTCATAAATTGTTAAATTCACTAAAAAATTATGGCCATAAAAACTTACTTGTGATGCACTGCAGCTGTTGATAATAAACTATTTTGAGACAGGATTCCCTTCGAAGTGAAATGGTTTGGATAAGTTTTCTTCCATTCAAAGACATTTGCCTATAATATCAGCATTACGTTGAAAAAAACCCAATCTATGACACTACCTTTAAAGACTTTGTCTTAAAACATTCCATAATATTTTCGACGTTCAATTTTAGTATTTCAATTTGTAATTTTAATATCACTTTCTTAGTATATGTTATCCCTTTAGCAACGGAGAAATCTATTTTTGAAAAGTTTATTGCTTGGCATATTGTTCCGTGTACACAACTCTATTTTTGGGGCAAACAAAAAATCAAATCACACTAAATCATTTCGACTCGATTCGCTATACGACACAACCGCCGCTCCAAACATGGACACACACAAAAAAACATGAAAGAAAAAAAGAAACATTACATTAACATTTCATTACATAGTAATTCATTAATTGTTTACAACTGATGGGATAAATTCGAACGAGATGCCAGAGCAATTTCCCCCTACGCATTGTCATGCATCATCAGCCATGCATTCCCGCAGTGACAGCTTATAAACGTCTTCATTTCCGACAACTCCTCACATTGAATCTCCGAAGAAAACCACCTTGAGTCGACTTCCAAATAAACTCAGGTAAGATTCACTCTCTTGAAATAATGTTCACCACATATTGATACGTTATTATGATGTTTCTATTCGCGAAATAATAATAGTGGCTTCTTATAATATATAGTGGCTTCCCATATCCGTCACTCAGTGACGCTATAGGCGCTTCGACAGTCAGTATTTTCCTGCAAGGTATTGTGGAGCTACGTTTCTGTAGTATGAGACCTACTCCTTTACATAGCACCATGTAATGGTTTATAAAGTGCTGTGGCGCAATTTGCAGCCAATCAAACCAGGAACACCGGGGCGAACCCCTTCTATTTTCGATAAGTGCACTGGGTTCTTTTACGTGCATTACACAATCACAGCGTGTAAAAGAAAGATCACATTTTCTTTTGTGCCGGTAAAAACAATATTGAGTCGGGCTTCATCCCGCGAATCTCGAGCGTCTTATTATTATCAAAATGAATGCTAGATTTTGTTATTATTTTTGTTATCAAAAGTAAGTTAACTCTTTTGGTCTGAAGTGATACTTTTCACGTTACATTTTTGGGCTTATGGTTTGTTAATAATAACGCATAGTACTTACTATTTGTATTTTTTGTTATGAATCATTACCTTTTAATTAATTTGTCCCTTGGAATGTGTACTATCCATTTTGATATCGCCTGGTGGCGTGCTTTCGTGACGTAGACCTAGGTACACAATGACAATGCATGCACACGCAGTGACAATTCACTTTCCTGGCCATAGCTCTGGTATTTGTTTCACTGCAGCCGTCCAAATTCGTCGGTATTTTAGATCTGACGAGAAATCTGTTCCGGTTAACGCCATCTTTACTAGCGGTGTAACTAACCAGCAACAATACACCTTGATGGTATTTTCCACATAAAAAAAGCCAATTATACATTTGGTTATTGTGTTGTTATTATTGCTGTTTATTTATATGTAGCATTTTTTATTGTGTGGTTGTTGTCCTAGTATATGTATATGTAATTGCCCATTTTAAGTGGGCCTAAGTAATTTGTTTTGGTTTTTTGTTTGCACTTTCTACCAAAGTCTTGTCGTTGTTAGTATTTTATCGTTGATGTTTTTTTTTTCTAACAATGTGAAGGCTTCAAATGATCAGCTTTGCTGGATGGGTCACCCTAGTTAATGGTGGTAAATTAATACAATACATATCAAGAGATTCGTCTTTAGGTTTCAATTGGTCCTAATCGTATTGCTCTGTTTACTAATCGTACTTAACACACAATTTGTCCGTGTCTTACAAAGTTCTTTTTCTAGATTTAAGCAATATGGATTTCCGGATGGTTTTTGTTCTGTCGGTCGTCATGTTCGCCATTGTCACAGTCAATTGTGTGACATTTGAAGAACAAGAAACGAAGCCTGCCATCAACGTTGATCGAGAGAGAAGAGAAGTCGGTCTCTTTGACGAGGAGTTTGTCAAGAGAGGGCGTGGCATGCGATACAGAAGTAAGATAATGTTTTCATTTGAATTTTTTTTTACCCGGTTACACCGAGGTTGTAATCAAAAGGGATATGTAGGTTAATAGACCGATGACGTCTTCGGTTTAATTTTGTGCACAAGCCTAAGGGGGAAGTCTAAGTAAATTGTACTTTAAATACAGGTACCATCTTACTGAGGAATGCGTCAATCTGAAATGCTGTAATTCTTGGGTCCTTTTCGAAAGCACGGCTTTGGCTTGGGCTCTGGCTTGGGATCCGTCCGTCTGATTGAAGCCCCGTAAAAGAAAGCGCACGTCTTCTAAACAACTGAAAGAGCCAAGCCCAAGCCCAAGTTGGTGTTTCGAAAAGGGCCTAAGACTTGCCTATGAGATGTGACTTCATTTGAAGTAATATTATACAAAAAAAAGGTATACAGATGTTGTTTTATAGAACATGTGATAAATTACAATACATGGTACTCCAAACAATGCAGGAAAACTGTGCTTTCATTCAAAATGAGTGCATATTTCGTTGAGTACAAGTATAGATGTTGTAAAGGGTCCGCATACGTTTGGTAATGACTCTGAACATTAAACTGGCCATAAAAAGTTACTTTGTAAGAAGTACAGCGGTTTTGGATAGTATAATGCATTTTGAGAAACTTTTCACTTCGAAGTACTGCGGGTATGGAAAAATATATCACTTTTTATCCCCAAAGAATTGAATCTGAAAAGCGTTACTACAGTAACGCTTCTCTTCCTCATATAGTGTATTCCAATTGCAGATTATTCTTCCAGCGTGGACATAATCGCTCCAGATTTTCGGCAATATTATCTCAAAAACACTATCACCTTTTAAAATGAATTTTTCACAGGTTAGTTTTTTGGTATATTATATCTACAACTATACCGGTATAGGATTGAAACAATCAGTGGGTTCCAATTACCAAACGTATACAATCCCTTTTAGCATGTTTTGTGAAAATCTTCACTAGAATAAGATTATTCCAAAATTATTCTAAGACTTTTCATTTTGTCTATATAATCTATTCCAGGGTGTATCAACCCTGATACGGGTGCCAAGTGCAAATGTGATCTATTCAGACAAGGTCCCGAGTATATCCACTGTTTCTAATAAGGTAAGTTTGACTTATACTAGACTTAATGACAAGTCGTCAGTCAGTGTCTATTTGTCTGCCAGCACTGCCTATTACAAACACACATCCTGCCGTTCATGCAACAGTCACAGTGCGATTATACATTCATGCAACGGTCGTAGGTAGCGCGTGGCAAGGTCCGTCAGGTAATTGCGACTGACTCACACACACACATGCTGGGATCGAGGATGTGTGTACCGTCCCCGCAACTAGACCGCGCAACAATTACCGACTTGATTTCAAGACTAAACTTATATGCGCTTCTTGCTGATAGATCCTTTTCCCCGTGATATCCCTTACCTTTATCTGCCATTAGTGATTTCAAAGCCTTCCAAAGGCTCCCATTGATATGTTGGTTTTGGAATATTGTGTCGGTCTAGCTCCAAGGATGTGTGTGTTCTTTAAAGAAGACTAGTTTTCATTCCCGGGGCAGGATACTCCAAAGGAGAGTAACGAAGTTTTATAAATGTTTTGAACCCAGTGATCGGGGATATTGAAATCAAAGTCCTACTCGATTTGCAAAGGCTTATTATTAATGTCTGTCATTGTTGATTATTTATTCTTAACATTTTCTTAAAACAACAATGTTTTAATAAATCCTAAAGCCAATGAATGTCTTATATGTTTTGCAGAGCTGACTGGTTGATGCATTTGTTGTGATTTGTGAGCAACTTAAAGGTTATTCTAGTTTGTCCCGAGTCTTCAAAGCATTGAGGACATACAAAAGACTTCACCGAGGCCACTCAGAACTGCGGGATTTTTGCTTCGCACAGTTGGAGACATTCAGACGCTTGGTGGCAGGCTGCATAAATGCCTGATTTTATCCTTTATTCGCGTAGTGGTTCTGGGCATGCGCAGATTATTTTGTGAACAATGGATTTACCTGATAAGCCTGCTGCCATATCGTTCCTAAAGTCTCAAAGTACATTGTCAACGCACGGACATCAACTAGCATTTAAAACATAGAGGGAAGTGACTATCGTTTCAACCATTCCAAACATGACTTTTTAAAATATATTATACTAATTATATTTTCATTTCGTTTGAAATAATCCTAATGTATTCAATGCGACTTTTGTTCAAATTATTTGATGGATCATTGTCGAAACTGTACCTGTGTTTGGCTCTGCAAAAGTTGTGTACGCATTACTGAATACTACAATCAACCTAGTGACTGTAGTTCTGGTTGAAAACTCTTATATGGCTAAGCATTCCAACGTGCCTGTAAATGTCTCTATAGTTAAATCTATGATACATCATTGGTTAAAAGAACAGAGAAGTCCAACCCCCCAACCTGGAGGACCAGGGAAATGCAGTTCGTCTGATCTCTTTCCGTCAGTCTCCCAGTTTGGTTTGCTGATATAGCCCTTGCCATCGCGCAATACGCGCCGTCAAATCTTTTGGATCATTTATGAAATATAAATACTCATATACATTTTCATACGCATGTTTTTCTGCTATAAGCACAAACATTTTCTTCTCTGTAAACGTCTTTATGAAATTGAGTCCAGGGCCCAATTTCACAGCTGCTTAAGCACAAAATTATGCTCTCTAGAATATGGTTACCAGTGACAACACCATCTCACATGTACCATGACTGGTATCTTGCTAGTTTTTATTCAGCAGAAAAATGTTAAGCAACCGTTTCTGCTTAAGCAGCTATATGGAATTGGATCCAGATATTTACGTGCGTAAAGTGTTTGTACACAAGACCACTGCCATAGTATTCATAGTGTGGGCCTAGCTTTTAGACCTGTTTACGGTTTCGCATATTGTTGTGTCCTCATTAATTTAATAATTCTCCGTATAATGTGTTGTTTATCATTCTCTGTCATATAATGGCCCTTGGTTTTACAGATTATTGAACTATATATAGACTGTTAAATGTTAGAATTTTGTGGACTGAGTTAGGGGTTACGCCAAAGGCTTCAGAGTTTTCTTAGTTGACATGATAAGATTTCTTTTGGATCAAAACAAAACTCAACATAAATTTACTCAAATCTTTCAACAACAGAAACAAAACTCACAACAAAAACCCTCAAGATGTTATGATTCCTGTGATCAACGTTGATGTTGAATGAGGGGTGACCATTGAATTGCAAATTATGTGTTGTTCTTGTGATTACAATTACATTACCTTTTGATATTCTACGCCCGTATTCCAGTCATGTTTAATAAAAAGTCAATGCATTAACATTTGAAATTAAAATTAAAAATGGCCCCTTTTCAAGCCCCGAATTGGAGTAGTCTTGCATATAGTGTTATTTAATGATCGCTGTTTTGTAGGACCGTGTGTGTAAATTTCAAAACTACAGGATAACTCACCATGTACGAATAAGCCATTTGCGAGTTTGATTTGAATAAAAACGTCTCGTAGGCCTACACGGACTTGCTAAGTTACAAATTATCGCTTAAATTTGAATTTTTCAGACTGCAGAGGCAGTTGCTATGTCATATGGTTCGGGGCAAGCTTTTGTATACAGCAACCTCCAGATGAGCAAACCCTGGTACCATTGTTCCAAAGACATTTATTCAGAATCGTGCATGGGAGGGACGTTCGCCGTCTCTTATGTAACTGTGTAGAAGCTTGCCCGAATCATGTCACATAGCAACTGTTTAATTAGTCTGAGGAATTCAAATTTAGGCAATAACTTATCAATAACTAATCAAGTCATTGTACCAGACTTTATTCAAAGTTGCAAAGTTGCTTATTGAATAACAGCTATTGACGATGCAAGCTATCCGATCCGGTTTATTTTCTTTGGACTAAAGTTTGAAATACAATTTTTCCATTTTTAGTCTGTGCGATTCAAAGTTGAATTTAAAATCACAAGACATTTACTCACAATTTTTAAAATTGTCCAGTGGACTTTGAAACGTGTTCTGATACCCATGTTAAATACCAACACATTCTCCTTAACGGAGAATGGAAAGCGCACCTAAAGATGAAAAGACCTCTGACGTCACGGCGAAACCCAAACATTGTGGTTGGTCTAGGTGTGACATTATGGGTCACATTAACTTTGAATTATGTGACCTTTGGTCACTCTTTTAACCAAATAAAATCAAAATTGTGCACCCCGCACCGGGAAGATTTCAATAGAGGGCGGTCTAGATATAAACAAAGGGCAAATGGGCAACTGTGAACAATTTTTGCACCCCATGTTTAAAACATCCCCTCCTTCCTTTCTTTAAGGGGTATAAAAATTAGTACTGAAAAGCGCCCTCTATTAAGGAACGTCAATGCAAGCATGTTCGACACCTACTAACTCCCTAGCCTGAACATCTGATGTCACATCGAGGCTCGTGAATCATGCCAGATAAATACGAAAATAATATGTAAGACTAAGTTGTACCATCGTGGACTTAATATTACAACCCGAGACCCAATAATGTTAAACTAAAAACATCTGCGACCCACTTATACCATGTAAAACCCAATGAAACCATCTTCGACTCAATTAAACTACTGTTGTTAAGTTGCAAATGACACTTCTTCCTAACAGCGTATGGTTATAAACCAAGTTCAACACAAGAGGGCGGCAGACCCCAAACGATAAGGTGATAGTTATACCATATGTATGGCTACCCTGCTCCTCTGCAATGCGGTGAGAGCCGACTCGCCGAAGCATAGGCTAAAGCCGGAGATGGGCTCTGTGATCAATGAGTTGTGTGTCAGTGATAAAGTAAAGCTCAGAAGAAGGGAAACCATGGAAGACGTAGGATGGAAGACGGCGTGCATATACAAGTTTATTATAGTTCAAGGTTTATTCATCATAATAATGGGTTCTTATAGACGATGTGACCTCTGACGTCACTTGAAAACCATAACATGGTGCGCGCGCATGTCGCCGGGCAAAACCTTTGTGTACTCTTGACAGCCAGCTAGAAAGTACACGCAATCTTACCATGAGTAAGCGTCTTCTTGCGCAGCGGAACATGACTTGGCCAGTGTTTTGTCAACAGAGGGCGGTTGAAATGTAAACAGAGGTCACATCGTCTATTATAGCGCACATATTAATAGTAGCTAGGTCAAGGCGTTTCGCATCATCATTAGGCACTTCAACCATTCCTCTGCAGACCCCAAACTTTCTCAAGTCCCCGGGGAGCATACAACAACAAACTGCTTGTAGCGCTAAGGGGTTAATCCAAGAAAATACTGTCTCAGCCCTCTCGTGTTACCAATAATACACCTGGGTTTAAAAAAGCAATTATGGTTAAGCGTAATGCAGAACAGACAGAAGTCTGACAGAAGGACAGAAGTGTCATGACTGGAAATTGAACCCACACTCCGATGATTCAGCCATCTGAACTTGAGTCCGATGCAGTAGACCGTTCGGCCACGACACGCAAATTTAAGACACCACTGTGACCGTAAAAATCTTTGACAACGATTTCCCTAACGGCCGCAAGCTTTGACTCACGTCCATCCAACCAAAATATGTCAAAGCTAAGGAAGTCAACAATTTGTATAACGTGTATGATTTGACGCGTTGCATGTTGACGTCTGAAGTTGGGTAAATCGTGCGGGTACACCATGGTGTCTAAACCTTAGCATACCAATAATTATTTCAAAAACCCCATCAAATGGTTTATATAAATTTGTCAGAAATGTCACATTTTAGCCTATATAAAATGTTCAAAGAAGCACAATAAATCTGTCTGGCTTGGTACACGAATTTGATGATACATGAACAATATTATTTGGTTTTACTCATACACTAACGTGTGTGAAGTACCCGGTACTGTATACACAGCACTTTCCCGAGTCCTGTGAAAAGAAATCCACAGGCATATTACTCGAGTGGGTTTCAAACCCACGACCTTTGCTATTCTAGAGTAGATGTCAGTATCAAAATAGTGTCCACCACAAAAACACAAATTTGCAACAATGAAATTGATACCTTTGAAAAGATGGTAACAATGAAAACAAATAGGACATAGCCTACCTCTATGGACATACTAACGCAGCATTGAACCTTGTATAAAATTAAACGCTTTTATAATAATATGTTAAAAAGCAATATAATATCACAATTATAGACAATGTCACACTGTTTCTTTGTGCGCGTCGGTCGGTGTGTATACGCGCGTGTACACACATATTACGCTTACTATTGCGTTCTGCGTAATTTAAATTCAGCTGTGTCTTTATCAACCGTTTAAACACCCCCACGTGACGCGTTCTCCACCAATAGGAGTAGCGAAACTGTCTGGGGTATTTATGAATAAGTGTTGTTTGAAGCTTTGCATGGTGTGGACAAATAAAAAGTAACTAAAATAAATAGTAAACTTGCGGGTACAACCATGTGTAAAAACTCTTTTGAGGGAGTGTAGGCTCTGGTGGGGTATCGACGTTTCGGACAGTATACTCTGCTCGTCTTCAGGAGAATAATGGACTACTGGTGGTGATGCAGCTTTTATAATGCTCCTTTGGAATCAGCGCCCCCAACGTTTCACGCTTGAGAGGACACCAGTCCGTGTCCGCCCGAGCGTGGCACACAAACACTCTGGTCACGTCAACGGTTGATCGCCAACACAGGGAGTCTCCGGGTTATTATCAACGTCCATGTCCACCGCCCACTCATAGATGAAGCTCGTCTTGCATGACTTGACGTGGATAATGGAAGGTCTCCTATAATCACTCTGCGAGCCAATAATTGGCAAATTGAAGACCTCCAATCCATCCCTATAGGACCGCAAAGAAAATAACATTGAATTCCAACTTAATTAACTGTGTACCGCTATCTTTTTAATATACCGCAATTTAACTCAGTCATTAACACCTAATGTAAGTGTGTATAGATAGGCCTAATAATAATAATAATAATATCACAGCATTTGTAAAGCGCACTTTCCTGTAGAACATACAAAGGCGCCGTTCTTGAAGAAATTAAGAAAAAGTACTATCAAATTGAAGGGAAAGCAAGCGTGAACAAGTGTGTTTTAAGTTTCTTCTGGAAGAGAGTGATGTTGTGTGCATCTTGTCTGAGGTCTTCAGGAAGTGAATTACAAAGTCTTGGTGCTATGTTTGAAAAGGCCCTGTCCCAACCTCGTCCCAATGGTTTACTTTATTTCCAACCATGTTTACAATAGTAAACCCTGGGAGGGAAACTCCTTACTTGGACCCTGATTGGATAACGACTGATATACAAAAGTCTCACGTAAACATGTTAAGTTTACTCATTCAGTATTCACCATGTTCACAGCCAGACTATTCTAATTGACATACGTATCCAATACCAGGTTGAGAGGGCGGTCAACCTCGTACTGCTCGACACACCTTGGGGACGAGGTTGGCCCTGTCCCCGTAACTGGCCAAGCGAGTTCGGGGAACATAAAAGCAGAATGATTTGTAATATCAAGTGATAAACCACATGGGCATTTCGGGACCTGACATAATCTCATGCCGTAAAAACTAAAATAAAAATAAAAATGCTGCTTTGCAAACCACGAAAGAACTTTACAATCAGAGTCATACGGTTGCATTGTGTCAATGGCAAATCTCAACAGATCAAACGAGAATCATCAATCAAAACACAATCTGTTTGTAGAATCACATTATATCTGTTCATCCAATACCTTACACTGATGTGTGGTAAGTGCAGCTGCACTTCCCAAAAGCCTCCACAGTCTACTGCAGTGGGACTCGAACCCACGCCACTCGCATTCTAGAGTAGACTGAAATGCTGTCATCTCTTCATGGCAAGCCAAAGGGACAGCTGGGTGGATTTTTGAAATGTGTACAACTATCCCTTTTTCAAGTAATAAACCACAAGGGATACTGACGGAGTAAATGTTTTAATAATTTTGGGTTTTAACAAAGAAAATGTACTGGAGCGGGACTTGAACCTGCGACCTCCGGATTAACGTACCGGTGCTCAACCAATTGAGCTATCTAGCCCTATGTTGGCAGTCTCCATATTTGGTCTAAAAATCTCTGTTCTAACGATCACTTTCAGAGGAGAAGATATTTGTTAACTATTATTACATATTTGGTAATTGTCAGAAATACTGTGCCCGTTCGAAGTGTATATTTCACTCATCTGTGTTTTGATTTGGCACTTCAAATCGTGATACGAGCCGAAGATTTATGAATACATTTGTTTTGTCTCTCGCATTATTTTAAGAAGCAATTCAGACGAAAGTAAACACGACTTTGATCATGGCTTCAAGAAAATACACAATCTGCAGACTGAAAAACAAATTTAATTAGTTTTATTCCATGAAAAGTAAAATTGTTTTATTCCATGACAAGTAAAATTGTTTGTACATTGCTGGACTGATTTAGTGCCGGGATACCGAAAATAATTCAGGATTAGTTTTTAATTAAGTATCACTAATTATTGGCGGATTTCTTTCGTGCAATACCTTTCATGAAAGCTGGTAACTGTCTCAAATCTATATTAATAGCTATTTAAAATTTGAATCTACACTTTTTGATAGCTCCAATTCCGATGCCAGAAATTAATAAATTAAATGTGTTTTGTAAATCATAACAAAAAAAGAAGTATAAACAAATAAAATCTCATGCCAAAACCAATTCAATCTCAGTGAGCTGTTCGTATTCACACTCATCAATCTAAAAGACTTCAGTTTTTCGATAAAAACAGTGGGAATCACTGTAAAATAATGTGTGAATTCGTTCGCTAGTTAATCGCCCATAAAAGATTGGCGTATATCAAAATATCACCCCCAGCGTGAGGAGGTATTAATGAAATAAAAACCACATCTGTGAAAAGACTTATCGTCCAATCGAATTAAATAATTGTTAACCAGACATGGATTTAATTCTATTTCCAGTAGGTGGCCCAGATTGTGTCAGAACTCTTGACGTGTTTTTCAGAAGAATGCGTAATGAACACATTGCACTCTGACATTTCCTCATTGAAATTTCAACTGTAAAACGTATGCGTTGAATCTGCTGAGCGGAAAAATAAAACTTGCAAAGCATTATTATTATTATTATTATGTTTAAGGAAAACCATGATAGTAAATGTGTGGGTACAACCTTGTATAAAATCTTTCCAGGAGAAGTGTTGTTTCTGAAAAGGTGGTCTCGAACAGTACACTCTAAAAAAGAAGTGTAAAAACTTGCTGAGTATTGTGTTGGGTACGAAAGTTGAGTACCTTCTTACGCAATGTTGGGCTACGTGGCGATTTGGCTAGTACCCTCGAGAAGGTAATTTGTACCTTTTTAAGTTGCATAACAAAAATCGCCAGTGAAAGCAACTTATGTGTATAAAAACACATTTTCCTCGCCACAGGGTCAAGTTTACCTTGCGACTTACTAAAAAAAGCCGGACATGCTCTTTTTGTGGTAAAATGTTGCACGTACTATATAAACAACCAGGTCACTGCTTAAAGCCATTGTACAAGTATACAGAAAAACCCATCTGGAAACCATATGGTTCATTTCACCCAGTGGCTATGCTCTGCTCGCCTTCAGGAGAATGCTGGACTGCTGAAGATGCTGATGTTTAATGCAAATGTGTCTGTTATTAAATGCTCGTGGACATTTCTATTTTATAAGAACCTGCGACTCAGAAAACGCACGCCACAGATTCGGCTTTTATTGCAAACCTGTGTAATTATGTTGCCCAAATTTGTTTTTCTTCAAATACATGTATACTGAGGCACGTGTGTGGAAGTTCATTCACACAAGTTAGGGTAATTAATTAGCCCCCCAATTATGCTCACATATTGTTCCCCCATACAATATTATAATATCTGATATACCAAGAGAAAAGCAAGTCAAAGGGTGAACCTACATGACTATAGTGGCACTATAGTCATTTGATGCATTTCACCTAGCACATCATCAGAGGCACAGTCCCAGACCTTTCAAGGTCAAATAAAGGGTGTACAAACTTTCCGAAGATAGTGCAGCCAATGACAATGAAGGACTATCTAGCTGACGTTCGTGTGTTTGTTTGTTTGTTTATTTTATTTCCATTCATACATTCATGCAATCGATACATGGTAATAAAACACAATACAAAGAATGAATGAATTTTGTATAATATTAGCAGTATGAATGGGGTTTTCATCCAGAGATGGCCTTCTGTGGTAGGAGCACCCAAAACTGCTGTCAACAATTAAATAACATGTAAAGTTATTTTCAACATGGACAGAGTACATAATAGCTCGGTGGGACCGTGTGGAGGTTATAATATCATGAATATTCATTTGTGGAGGTTAAAATATCATGAATATTCATTTGTGTGTGGAGGTTCTTCCACACAGTCGTGCCTCGCAGTGAATTCTTGGACAACATCTTGCACCAGTCGAGATTAACCTTCAGAAACGACCATTGAATTTGAATGATCTCATTTGCTTAATAATAATAACAACCAGTTTTTAACAGCGCATTTTACAATAACGTTTCAATGCACTTTACATTTTGAGCCAAAAACATTCCGGTAACCTTTCTCAGCTCCTTGGGGAGTATACAACCCCGGGTGCTCCGAAGGCTTTTTCAAACACCTACCCTCACACAGGTACCCATTTTATACCCCTGGTATATATAGTAAAGCTTCTTGCTCAAGGACCCAAGTTTCATGACCGGGACTTGAACCCACACCACGATGATTTAACCACCAGAACTTGAATTCTAGGCGCAAGACCGCTCGGCCACTCGGCCATGACAGGCCACATTGACTGCTCAACGAATGAAATTGAAATACCTTTGTTAACGAGCGCAGGCTGATTGAATCAAGGGAGCAATTATTTTCAAATTAAATTGAACGAGCCGCGCCGGTGTTTTAATGGAACTGTTTATATTTTTCTGAAATCAGACGAGAAAATTATAATAGGCCTGTATGATACCATTTTATTATAAAGTGTCCCATTGAATTTGTATTCATAGCATTTGAAAATTGTGTTTGAGACCGAAGTTTGCAGACAAAGGGTCTGTTTTGTTAGCTATAGAATTTATTTTTTCTTCTACCGTTTATTTTTTCTAAGCTTAATTCTGTGTCACTTTTTGGTGTAGCTGCATTGTGCTTAAGTCTTCCATCTATTCTTGCGTTTAGATGATTTTCATTACAATTCTTTGTTACATGCTTTGTGGTCTATAGTCCAGTCATAAGGCGCTACATAAGTTTTGTTTATTAATATTTTATTATATTCCTGTCCTCTAGGGAACAATAAAATAATAAAGTTTTTATTTTACACGTATTATTTGCTTTATAAAAGAGTACCGGTACCTCTATTCCAATCTTACAACGTGAGATTTGTGTTACATTAATTTATATTATCTGTTTATGTATCTATATTATCTGTTTATTATATTTTGTTCCCGTAATCATATACTTGTTGCTAAACAAGACAGCTACACTCTCAATGCTTCCGGGTCAGATTTGACCCAGATTCCGGGTCCCGTGGGACCGAAACCATTTCTGGGTCTGTATGACCCGGAATCTGTGTTAAAATGATCCAGAAATGGGTCAAACTGACGCAGTTTATCCACTTTCGGGCAACCTGCCACCTGGGACCCAGAATCCGGGTCAATTCTGACCGGGATTTCTTTACGGTGTAGACAACGGATATACTCCTACACTCGAAAAACCGGGGTGTTAAAATGGACACCATGGGTGTTGTCACATGTAGAAACCGAACAGAGAATCAAAATTAACTTCATATTGTGTTAAAATAACACCACTGTAATTGTTTTTGCTGAAATTAGTGTTATCTTAACACCCTTTTGATTCTTTTGTTGGTATCTATATGTGACAACACCCATGGTGTCAATTTAACAACCCGGTTTTTGCAGTGTACTAGGTTTATTACCACTCTTAGCTCAAGATAGGGCCTAGACGTCGTATATTTTTTCCTGACTCAGGTCAACATGTTACAAACAGTTGCGCAGCTTCACCCTTGCGCGTCCTGTGTTGTATCCTTTCCCCAAGGTGACTACCTTCACTTGTGATCAAGAAGAAAGAACAGTAATGACCCCGTTTTCAGTGTCCATGATTTCCTCATCAGCACAGCATGAAGGAACAACCCGTAAAATAACCAGACACATTTAACTCCAGATCATAATCAAGTTTTCAACGCTTTAAATGTCACTTTCGGAAGGTCCATCATTTTGTTCTAAAGGGGAGATGAAGCATACAAGAATTCTCAAGATTGGAAATAATAATCTGTGAACAAAATAAATTAAAATGGTGGCAAGTGCCCCCAAATTGATGTCCGTGCCCCCCATGCCCCCATTTGAAGTAGGCCTATAGACTTTTGAGAACAAAATTACCAGAGTAAAATGTTACGCTTTAAATGTGATAAAGTCAATGTTCTTAAAACTATTTTTCCATTTACACGCAGACAATGTATTAATTTTTACACTCACGTCAGCATCTGGGTCAAATATTGCCAATGAACTGTTCAGGTTTTTTTATGTGAATAAAAATTAGTTTATGGCATAAAAAGGCGAAAGGAAGCTTGGCCAGAAGTGCCCCTCCCTAGAATAAAACCGGTTCACCCCCTCTTGTGCCCCTTAAAATGTTACCCTAGTTTCGGCGCTGTATCAAGCATGGCTTTGAAAAGTTAATCTTGGTTTGTTCATGCATCAGTATCTGCACTATATCTTTAACAGTCCAGAATAATATAGTGTAATTGTGATAGATCTCATAATGAACACAACAACTCAGCATGCAGAAATTGGCGTTAATAAATTGATTCCATCTGATTACTCTGGAAGACGTAGGCTTCAAATATAAAACTAAAAGGGGCGTTGTTTTTCATCTTATCAAACATTGATAGAGGAAAATGTTTGCTGGGGTGTGACGCGAGGTGAGTGCTGCGAGCCAATTAAGGGTACCGAATCGCAGCTTTTACACCGCGACCGTTGCGGTCCATCGCTGGCAGTGGCCGAGCCGTGGGTGTCGGAAAGTATAAAAATCAGGTAGTGTTGTGATTTCTAGCACATACCGTCTTGCTGATTCTAATAAGTCTATCCTGTCTTGTTTGCGTACATCCAGCCATCAGCAGGTAAGAAATTTAACATTTTAATTGTGGTTAGTTTCAAACAATTGAGCAACAACCACGCATACTATCTTCAAAACAGCTGCGATGGATATCAGTTTCTGATAAACAGTTTTGTAGACAAAGCAAAGTGTTTTGTTGAGAAAGGATGTTTCTTTCCAAATGTTGAAAATCAGCTCTGTCCGGACGAGGATGCAAACTCGAACCGAACCGAATCGTGACTCACAGCCAAAAACAAAACAAAACAGAAAAATGGAGCTTAAATTACACAGCACAGTATTATGAGAGCTGTTAATGTTGCATGGCCCGATTTTCGCCAAAAACAATATATTTGTATTATTAATTGTGTAATTTTTTCTCGGAACAATTTTTTACAGATGGTGCTGTTTCAAAACAAAAAATATACAACATTCACAATACACAATGCACAAACTACATGCATTGTGCAAAATGGCTAATGGCTATATGCAACGTCGGGATCACGAAAATATTTTATTTTAGTTTCTAATTAACCACCAATAATCATCAGCAGTTTTTTCATGCACATCTTAAACGAGCTTTCTCTATACGCAACAACCCCAGCTATATCATAGCTTAATAGCAGAGCTTTATTCAAAAAGAGTTTACACATTTACATTACATGAGATTTTGTTTACGTTTTGCTTAATTAACTTTTGCTTTTTGTCTTTATTTATATTCGTTCATTTTCAAAAAAAGGCAGCAGAGTGGGTCAAATATTGCCAATGAACTGTGCGAATAAAGTAGTTAGCAAAAACTACGGCATTATTACAAGTTTTGCAAAACGTGGTGATGAAGGGTAGGCAAACATAGTTCCTTTTACAATCCATAGTCACTTTGTTTAATTCTTGCCTTTTTTTCTAACGGAATAAATCACATACTAACAAAATGAGCTCAAATACTGCCACGAGGTAAGTCAATAAATTGAAGTGGTTAATTTTTCCGTTTTCAACATTGTTTTACGTGTCGTTTTAGAAACTTTTTTGTTCCGGATAAAAATTCGACAGCATTTTTCCCCCTGTCGAATAATTCAAATGTGTTAACGATATAGGACGCCACCAAGAGTTTCAAGGTTATTTAGACTCGTCCGACACCAATCAAAGTCAAAAGTGCACTACCGAGGATCTTGGAAAATAAGAAAAACTTGAGCCTCAGGATAACTTAAGGAATCTGGGCGTTACTTCTATTTTAGAAAAAAAAAATATTATTAAATAAAATTAAAACAACCTCCTGGCAGGATATTAGTCACAGATGATACACGTGAAATATTATTTTGGCTGGTAATCTTAAGCTAGTAAGCGTGTGTGCTTAGAGCAGCTTTATGATATTGGCCCGAGGTCTTCTGTAGCCGCTGTTGAACTACAGAAAAAAGGCAAAAATCTTGCAGATCATAATAATTAGATAATTTCAAAGTGTTATTATATAGATTTTCCCGGCCACTTTCAACATAAACACATTCAATTTGATATCCGGTTCATTCAATTTCGTTTGAAAATGAATGTTCTGTTTGATCAGCATTCAACAGTCAAAAGGAGTAATTCAATTTCAACAGTCTAGTATTCAATGGTCAAATGAAATCATTCAAATTAATCAAGTCGCAAAGATAATTCAATTTCGCAAAAGCCAACAGCAAGAGGCTGGTCAACCAGTCAGTTTCATAAATGCTGTAATAGGCAGCAGAAATTCAACTGAAGAATGGTAAAAATGTAATCTAGAAAATGTCTAAAAATGAAATAGAAACCAATGTCTGAAACGAACCTGAATGAGACGAACGAAATAGTGTGCATGAAAACGAAATTGAATGCAATAGTAGCTAAAAAGAAAGCCTATAGTTGGAAAGGGTTACACACCTATGTTCCGACACCCTTATGTTCCGACACCCCTGGTGTATTTTCCTATTCCTGACCCTAACCCTAACCCTAACACGAAGTGTAAATCACGAGGGGTTGTCGGAACATAGGGTTGTCGGTAGGGGTGTCGGAATATAGAGCAGTCACCGTTGGAATGAAATAGGGAACATGCGTGAGTTTGAATGCGTGTTAAAGGTATCGTACACTTGGTAATGACTCAAAACAAATATTAGCATAACAACTTACTTGGTAACAAGCAACGGAGAGCTGTTGGTAGTATAAAACATTGTAGGGAACGACTCCCTCTGGAGTAACGTAGTTTTTGAGAAAGAGGTAATTTCTCACTAAAATAATAAAAACTTCTTGTAAGAAGTTTTTATTCCTATCTGAAAGCACACAAATTTGTACAACAAGGGTATTTTTTCTTTCATCATTTTCTTGCAACTTCGATGACCAATTGAGCCCAAATTTTCACAGGCTTGTTATTTTATGCATATGTTGGGATACACCAAGTGAAAACACTGGTCTTTGACAATTTCCAAACGTGTTCAGTGCCTTTAATGAGACTGAATATATTTCTGCTGAAATTTGCCGGGAAAGCCTATATATTAATTTGTTTGATTTTCAGAATGAATACGAAGTGTCTTCTAGCACTGGCCATCGTGGCTGCCCTGGTGGTACTCGTCACCCCGTACTACACAGAGGAAGACACGGAGGAAATGGAGAAGAGAGATGCTGAGGACGACTTCGACATGGACGACTTTGCATACCTACTTCAGAAACGCGGAAGGGGCAGACAGTACATCCGTAAGTTAGAATTTTTTCTTGGGTACCTTGAATAGATGGGGTGGCGTGTTGTGGCCGAGCGGTTAAGAGCATCGGACCCAAGCTCTGGTGTTTCTGATCAGCAGAGTGTGGGTTCGAGTCCCGGTCATGACACTTGTGTCCTTGAGCAAGACACAATATAATAATTGCTTCAATCTACCCAGGAGTACAAATGGGTAACGGCGAGAGCTGGGGAGTAACCTGCAATGGACTAGCATCCTGTCCAGGGGGAATAGAAATTATTCTCAGTTGTTTAATGCCAAGCAAACCGGATTTAAACACCGGCCTGACTTTACTTGGTGTAGGTTGCAATAGACGCCATCTTTACAGGTAAACTGTTTTTTGGCTTGCAGGCGCGTCAAGCACTTAAACAAATAACGCAGCTGAGGACCAAAGAAAACTGGTCCCTCCATGTCGGAACTTGCTCAATACTCAGCTCTGTGCAAAATGATTGTCCTTCAGTATTAAATTTCAAACCTACATTCATCCAGTTGGGTTTTCGTGATGTCAAGAATTTCAATAATGCCGTTGACATTTTCTATTCCTTATTATTAATAGTGTCCGAAACTCGAAACAAGGTTATGCTGACCTAGAAAATGGTGCCGATGAGAGGCAGTGAAATCCTGTCCCGGGACCAGCCGAATTGTCCGCATTGTCTAGGAAATTGCGTTTTTCCCCAAGACAAATCCTCTCAAAGACTGACGTGTAGCATTCTTGGTTGTTCCGTCTGCTTTGTACATGGAAGATGTTTGTCTCCACATTGTTTCACAAATTTCAAAATTTTCAAAAGTTCAGTTTATTCAAAATGTTCGGTCCAAATGCAGCACAATCCAGTGTGCAGTATAGTCTGGCACCCTGTGTGCATGCATGCGTTTTTTGTTTTTTTACGAAAACGGCTTTTAATCGCAAGTTTTCACAACTCTCTCAATACACAAATATATCTGCCCTTGCTTACCAGAGACCAAAACAGTTTGGTACGATATAATTAGGCATTTCTTTCTAGACTTTTGTCAACAAAAAATGACACCTAAGACGTCTACAATCTGCATAAAAGGTGGCAATAACTTTTTATCTCTGGTTTATAAATTTTTAATTGGTCTCGGGTTCTGTCTTTCTTTGGGGACGTTACAACAGGTTGCATCGATCAGATCACCGGCCAGAGGTGTGCCTGCGACAAGGTCCGTGGCCGTATGACCAACAAGTGCAAGAAGTAAACAAGGTTAGTATATAGATGACGTCACATCCGTATAAAATTCATTCATTCATTCATTCATTCTTCTATTTCCACAAAACCAATCATTGGTAGTGCATTTAAATACAATGAAGGCACGTGGTATTTTAGTATTGACCCAATTCACCTCTGACTTCATCATCACAATAATCTCGGTTGCGCCATTTTGGGAGTCATAATTATTACGTCGTCGTGTGCGATACAGTGTAAGTACACATTTTTAGACGACGTGGCGTTTACACGCTTACCACCCACAGCCTCGCTACCATGGGTAGTGTGCCATGTCGATACCTCTCGTCACTAACCCTATAGACTCGGTTCCAAGTCGGGGTTTTTTAGCCAGTAGGCCTACAGTATCGCCTGAAACAGCGCCTCTTTGTGGATTAAGCCCGACATTAACATTCGATCACAGATCGCGAGTTAGAGCGAGTGATAGCCACTGGCCAGTCATTGGCCACTGATTTTACCAAAGGCCGATTCAACCGTTATTTGTTACGACTGCTAAAACGCACCCCAGGGGTTATGAGCGAGCAAGGCGACATGCGAGAATGGTTCGCGGGATAGATCACCCCTGGGGTTGAGATTGCTACTAGGATCTACTACAAAAGATCGTTCAAAGGCACTTGCTTGGAAACCAAGTACTAGCTTACCTCATTTAGTTAAAGGCACTGTACAAGTTTGGTAATTACTCAAAATATATATTAGCATAAAAACTGACTTGGTAACGAGCAACAGAGAGCTGTTGATAGTATTAAACATTGTGAGAAACGACTTTCTCTGAAGTAACGTAGTTTTTGAGAAAGAGGTAATCTTGCAAGAAGTTTTTATTAGCATCGTACACGTTTGGTAATTGGAGCCTGTTGTTTGTTTCAATCCTATTCAGTTGCTATAGATATATACCATAAAACTAACCCGTGAAAATTTCATTTCAAAAGGTGGTAGCGTTTTGGGATATTGCCGAAAGTCTGGAGCGGTTATGTTCACGCAGGAAGAATACTCTGCATTGGAATACACACTCTGAGAAGCGTTACTCGTAATGCTTCTCAGATTCAAATGTTTTTGGGGTAAAAAAGTGATGTATTTTTCTATAACCGCAGTACTTCGAAGTGAAACGTTTCTCAAAATGCATTACACTATCCAAAGCTGCCGTACTTCTTACCCCAAGTAAGTTTTTGTTGCCATTAATTATCAGAGTCATTACCAAACGTGTCCAGTGCCTTTAATTCTTTCTAGAATTGTTTGCGGAGCCCAAACCGGAACCGGAACCCCCAAGCAGAGGTTTGGAAATGGCCCCACGTGATCATCTCTTATGATCCGAGGGCAGATCCGAAAAGAGTTTAAAAGGGCCCAATTTCAATAGAGCTGCTTAAGCACAAAAAGTAGCTAAGCACAACAAAATTATGTTTACCGGAATAAGGTTACCAGCCAATGTACAATTTGTGACTGGTATCCTGCTCATTTCTGCTCGTCAGAAAATGTTTAAGCAATATTTTCTGCTTAAGCAGCTCCATGAAATTGGGCCAGATGGTATCGGATTTTTAGGATTACATGCTTGTGTAACATCATACTCTAGCAAGAGAAGTGGTCCTTCGAGATAAATCATCTCGGAATGTCGTTATCTTACGTGTATGATGTAATCATCCTGCAGTAAACTGTCTCAGGATCTCAACATATTGGATAGCACTTCCAGAGCTGCGTAGTATTATTATATTAACATTTTTTCTCTCTCTTTACAGCCCAAATTTCTGTCAGCTCTTCTTAGCACGTAGACGCAAGAACAAAAGCGAAGATTTCATCTGAGCTTCATGTGCGTTGGTCAGATCACGTGACTACTTAAGTCTGGCGCCCTCTCTCTCTTTCTCTCTGTCCAGCTTTTGACTAAAACGCCCAAGACGTAGTTTCCAACGCTACAAGTTTCATCTGTTTTTGTTGTAGTATGTAACGTTGTTGTGGTCTGTGAAAACTGAACGGTCCCAAAATTGATAGAAATGATATACGTTTTTTAAAGTGTGAGATCCCCTATTTTTATAGTCGTTTGGCCAAGATTCCTTATTTTGAAAATATGTTTAACTTCGAAAAATCGGTTTTCGAATAGCTGTTTATTGCTCAAAAGGTTGAAAATCACACGCAAACCCTTTAAACAGAACCTGTTGTTCCCTTTTCCACAAATTTGTAAGAGACAACTCAAAAGTTTACAGGTTTAAGGCACTTTGTGGATACATTGAATTTAATATTTGCAAGGTTTTGGCGGGGGCGTGGGGGTAATTCAAAAATGTACTGTTAGTGGTTGACATTCTACCTTTCATACATTATTTGGTGCTTTTTCTGTGTGGTTGAATCTTTAATAAAATAAAGCCTTGATTGCAACAAAAGTATGATCAAATTCTCTGTGTCTTATTTTGAAAATGTTTTATAATGCATAATTTGGAAATCTGGTAACTGACGTTTTTGTAAAAAAAAATGATTGCGTAGTGTTCGGACTACTCCATCGTCTTACTTATGAACTATAGACGATGTGACCTCTGACGTCACTCGAAAACCATAACATGATGCGCGCGCATGTCGCCGGGCAAAACCTTTGTGTACTTGACAGCCAGCTAGTTAGCTAGTCGTTAACTTCTTGTCATTCGTCATGAAAGTACACGCAATCTTACCATGAGTACGCGTCTTCTTGCCAGGCGGAACATGACTTGGACAGTGTTTTGTCAACAGAGGGCGGTTTGAATGTAAGCAGAGCAGAGCCGTATATTGAGAGAGTTGCGACAACTTGCGATTAGAAGCCATTTTGTATCCAAAAAATGCATTGGCGAATACAGGGTACCAGACTAGTCTGCCCATTGGGTTGTACTGCATTTTGGAACAAAATGGCGTCCAGCAACCACGTGACCGGAGAAAGCTGGTCCCTCCATGTCGCAACTCTCTCAATACACAGCTCTGAAACAGAGGTCACATCGTCTATAGAGAGCATTTGCTGTACCACCAGGGCAGAGCCCATGGAGTCATCTTTATATTAAGGGACAACACAATAGCCCTCAAACATCATACCCCTGGTCTAGTTAATTTTTACGATCATTGTGCCTCAACCTGCTGTACATTGTCAGCCGTTTTGTACGTGGACAGTATTGACGTCCTCAGTCATAATGTCAGGTGTCAATGGTAGTTTGTCCCCTGGTGGATGGTCCCCCATAAGGTAAACTAACATGAGCTGATGAGTCAAAAGAGGGCGCTATCAGAAGACATTTCTACACAAATCAACTTATGGGGGCAAAATCACCGGGATGGGGGGAAAAATCACGTGATACTGGCTCAAGTACGTAACTTCATGTCTGCGATTGCTGACCGTTCGACCGTCAAGGTTAAGACGCGAAATCCATGTGTCAATTTGCCACGCTTTATGCGTAATGCGTAGTGTGCAATGAGCACGTTTAGAAATTGTTAAAGACCAGTGATCTCACTTGGTGTATCCCAACATTATGAATAAAATAACAAACCTGTGAAAAATTGGGCTCAATTGGTCATCGAAGTTGCAAAAAAATGATGAAAGAAAAAACACCCTTGTTGTACAAATTTGTGTCCTTTCAGATAGGAATAAAAACTTCTTGCAAGAAGTTTTTATTATTTTAGTGAGAAATTACCTTTTTCTCAAAAACTACGTTACTTCAGAGGGAGTCGTTTCCTAAAATGTTTTATACTATCAACAGCTCTCCGTTGCTTGTTACCAAGTAAGTTTTTATGCTAATATTTGTTTTGAGTCATTACCAAACGTGTACGATACCTTTAATTACTCATCGACTCGGAAACTCGAGGAATCATTATTATTTTTCATCTGTTATTGTGTTCTCAGAACCCGAAGGTCGATTTATGTCTTCCATTATTTTATCTTGTTGCAAAGCTAAATCTCCACTGCAGTGTAATTAAAATCCAGCAGAGCATGCAACAAAGCAAAACTCAGGGGAAGTGATGATTTGGCATAATCTTAATTAAAAACTCAAGCACTCGGAGCGAAAACTAAAACGTCGAGGACTTCGTTACTGAACCTGATTGGGTTCAACCATCATGGTTACTGTAGGGTGTGACACCTCCTACAGCCATAATCGCCCAACCACACCTAAAAGTGCCACAAATTTGAAAGCGATTTACCGCCGCTATTTGAAAAAATGGGAGCTCTACAATTCGACAGTGCTTTTTTTTTGCGGGAAACGTTGAAGGGGGAAAAATAAAGTCGTTATAATTATGACTTGATGCTAATTCATGAGTAACTTATAATTATTATAAGTTTGCTTCACTCAAATTCGTTTCGGGGCAGGCCAACCAGCTAAATTGACGCTATGTTGAACTGTAATGAACGCTTTGGCCCCTCTTGTACATTTTAAAAAGATATAAAAATCCACTTGTTAAATATTGTATCATTGTTTGAGAATCAATTTCCCGATGTTCTTCGACAATGATTGATTTAAAGTATATAAAAGCTACAAAACAGTCAATACATGGCTAAGAAGACACGTGCATTTAAATAATAATATAAACATGACATTTATATAGCGCCTTTTACCAGAGGATACAAAGCGGTGGGACTACCATTTTTTTCCTGCAAGGTATATGAGGAGGTTCGTTTGAAGTATGAGGCCTACTAGTCATTTATAGCACCATGCAATGGTTTACAAGGTGCTGTGGCGCAATATATGCTGTCGATCAGACCAGGAACACCGGGGCGAACCCCTTCTCTTTACGAATAAGTGCACTGGGTTCTTTTACGTGCATTACACAACACACGGGACCAACGGCTTTACGTCCCATCCGCAGGACGAAGCATGTGGTTAAGTGTCTTGCTTAAGGACACAAGTGTCACGACTGGGATTCGAACCCACACTCTGCTGATCAGAAACACCAGAGCTTAAAGGGACACGTTGCCTTGGATTGGACGAGTTGGTCTAAAAAAAGCGTTTGTTACCGTTTGTTATAAAATGCATATGATTAGAAAGACGTTATAAAAGTAGAATACAATGATTCACACAAATATGCCTCGAAATTGCATGTTTTCCTTTTACTTTGCCAACTAACACGGTCGGCCATTTTGTGGAGTCAAAAACCTGACTTCACAAAATGGCCGACCGTGTTTGTTCACGATGTACAAGGAAAACCACGCAATTTCGAGACATATTTGTGTGGATAACTGTATTCTACTTTTAAAATATCTTTCTAACCATACGCATTTTATAACAAACGGTTACAAATGCTTTTTATAGACCAACTCGCCCGATCCAAGGCAACGTGTCCCTTTTAGTTCGGTGTTTTTATCCGCTCGGTCACGACACGCCACAATTTTCCTTTGTTTTCCATAAGTTTAGCCATTAACAAAATAAACAACGAAATATGGTTTGCATTTTGTTTTTATGTTGTTGTTGTTGTTATAGGCATCGTACACATTTGGTAATTGGAGTCTATTGTTTGTTTCAAACCTATAAAGGTGGAGATATAATAAAACTATCTGTGAAAATTTCATTTCAAGAGGTGGTAGCGTTTTTGAGATATTGCCGAAAATCTGGAGCGGTTATGTCCACGCAGGAAAAATAATCTGCATTGGAATACACACTCTGAGAAGCGTTACACGTAACGCTTCTCAGATTCATATGTTTTGGGGGATAAAAAGTGACATTTTTCCATAACCGCAGTAGGCCCTCCTTCGAAGTGAAAAGTTTATCAAAAATGCATTATAATATCAAAAGCTGCTGTACTTATAACCAAGTAAGTTTTTATTGCCATTAATTATCAGAATCATTACCAAACGTGTACGATGCCTGTAATGGTGCTGTTGTTGATGTTTTTTGTAATGCTCATCTTTGCGAAGTAAACAATTATCTCTTGATAGAATATCTAGTCGCGTCTATAGCCTAAATCGAATAAGCCTATTTCACATGGCTAAGAAGAATGCCTTTAATTTTTATTGAATAATATTTTAAATCCAAATGCTACAAATTGAAATTGTTAAATTGTAATTAGTTTTTGCTGCGGAGGTTTAGCCCTACCAATGCTGAGGTCAAATAATGGAAACGTGCACGCGTGCACGCGCCTCAGTGCGCAACTCTAAACCAATGATGGGTCTTCATTGATCTCAGTGAGGGCGCTGTTTGGGCTTGTGACGTCATATGCAAGGGTTGGAAGAATTTCATTCACCTCAGCCTCTCGGCCCCCACGGTCCGATCATCCACGGTCGCTGCGATGTGTTGTGATCGAGCTCTATTTTTAGTACAAAGAATGACAATAACTCAGATTTGCAATGCAAGAGCTACATTATTATTATAGTCGCCATCTTTTGTAATGTAACTGGGGGTAATTTGGACAGGAAAAAATTGAAAATGGCCAAATGCACATGTGCATGTACCTTAGACCAGCCCAGATGGTTCCGAGCTAAGAACTCACCACAATTGTTTTTAAACTAAAAACATAAAACCACTAAAGGAGCCTGCCCTCACTTGGTCAGTGTTTTTCTAACCCTCTAACTAATTTTGTATTTATTTATTTATGTGTTGAATAAGGGTTTCTCTGGGTTTTTGTTTAGGTTTTTGTTTTTTTGTTTTTTTGGAGGGGGAGGGGCATAACTTGATACTACCATTGAATAATTAACCTATTTAACATGCAAAATAGGGTCAATGACTCATCTAGAATGCCACAGCTATTTTTAGAACGCATGACATTATTTTTTTGTTTTGATCACGATCAGAGATTTCTATTACTACTTTTATTTATTTATTTGTTAGTCTAGTACCAAGGCTCTATCAAGCATTCTCATTACGTAATTTTACCAGATAGTAAATGTACCTGACTAGACGATCGACTGACTAACAAAAATGGCTGCTTGTTATGTTATTTCCGGGTAATAAAGACCATCAATTGTCGCGAATATAGATGGATTCTGTTCCGTTATCATGTCATCGAAATCACTGTTGTTATGATGGAAGGTAAAGAGCGGTTTTCAGGGTGGATTTTCTGTGTGCTTGTGGTGCAAAATGTCCTGAGTTGTGTTCGATCGTTGCCTGTCGGGGCGGCGAGTGGCGGAGGCACCGACGACGGCAGCCAAGTTGGTTCGTATTATTTTATTGTACTTTTTTTGTAGATACTATTACTATTGATTTTAATTACTAAATGGTATTCAGTGTAGGCCAACCTAACTTCCTGTTTAATAATATCCTGGTGTCATGGGGTTTCGATCAGATAACAAACATGTCAACATGAAAATTGTTCAGAACAGAAACTAAAAATGAATTGTTTTTAAAAACCATCTCACATGTCTCATGATGGATCTCACGACGTAAATGTACGTACAATGTACCCACTACTGAAGTTCTAGTAGAAACTATAGTAAGCAGGTTACCCTGTGAGCTTTTTATAATATATGAATCACCCATTTTGGGCCTCCGTAACGGTATTGCTATACATTTAAAATTGGTCGTTGATACAATGTAGTTCAGCATGTTGTGGTTTTCAGCCAGCAATAACTTCAGTTTCCTTTTTAGACCCAGTATCTGGGGTGCTGTACTCCTTTTAAAAAGATTTTGACATCTTCGGTCGTGCTAGTACGACCAAAGATGTCAAACAAATTTTTAAAAGGAGTACATCGCCCCAGTAACTGGGTCTAGTTTCCTTTGTACTACTCACCTAAAACTTTCTCAACACACTGTACATACATTCACAATCAATGCTAGCGTTGTCAAGGCGCCGGTAGGCCTATTCATCACACAGTGCCACCACCGCGAAACACGAAGCAGCAGCATGGAGTAAAACTGTACAGTGCACGCTGCAGCAAAACCAAAAAGACTAGTAGAGGTAATGCTGCTGTTTTTCAGCAAATTAAATCAGCGCTGGTGATCATGCGGATCAGTAAACATCATAGCACCGACAATGTTTAATCGAGTGATTGTCAGCTCAGGATTTTTTATATACATGTAATTGCACCAAAACGAGCTTACCCAGTAAGATACAACTGCGGTGAAAATCTTGGCAAAACAACGTGGGTTTCTATTTGGAAAATCACCTCGCGGAGCGGAGGGAGTCCAACGTATTGGCACTATTTATAGGGCTACCACCTGACCTAGTTGCGATAAATTCTCGTAACCCTCCAATCCTCTTGATGGAGTGTTACGATTATCGCAAACATCTGACCCACTTTTTTTTTTTTATAAAACAAGACTTTTTCAGTTCATAAACTGTTGAAATCCTTGGAAGTTGTTCTGTCTTTGATCGTTCCGAAAGACCATCCACCAACAGTAGTAGTCCTACTCTATGTACACAGTCTCTGTCATCGTCATGTTTTTGATCCTTTCATTGAGAGCCAATATCTATCATCTTTTCAACGCAATAGAATGGCACGCAAAATGTCTCAAAAAGTTTAAGTTTTGTCCACACTGTCTTTGGTGGTTAGCGAGACAAATTAGTTTTAAAATAATCTGTTTTAAAATCTTTATTTGTTTTTTTAATTTTGTATTTTTTATCTTACTTAAAGTGGTAAGAATTTATCCTTAGATATTGATGTACTGTTTGTTTTCTTCAATGTTATTAATTAAATAAATTTGTATTTATTTTTCTGCAATTATCGCAATTATCCTTTCCTCTCACTGTAGTTGGTAGCTCTTCTGCTGACATTAGTATTTGATTTGTCATGAGTCATATATCCAATTTAAAAGATAAACTTTACATGTTTTTTTGCAATATTGGCATGCCATGCAATCCAAAATACAGCATCACAAGATCATTCCTTTTTATCTACATACATGTACCAGATGTAACGAATGTTTGGAATATTTGACCATGGATTAGGGCCTATAGGCCTATTTGTTGACACTTGATAGGGCCTATTTAATAGTAGTGCATCACTGATTTACCTAAGATACCAACATTTTGGGTATCACTATCGACAGGAAACTTTAAAGGGATTTTATACGTTTGGTAATTGGAACCCACTGTTTGTTTCAATCCTATTAGTTGTACCATAATCTGTGAAAATTTAATTTCAAAAGGTGGTTTTCGTTTTTGAGATATTGCGGTTATGTCCACGCAGGAAGAATAATCTGCAATTGGAATACACAATCTAAGAAAATTACTGTCAGTAACGCTTCTCAGATTCAAATTTTTGGGGATACAAAGTGATATCTTTTTCCATAACCGCAGTACTTCGAAGTGAAAAGTTTCTCAAAATGCATTATTACCAAAGCTGCTGTATTACTTCTTACCAAGTAAGTTTTAATTTCCATTAATTTTCAGAGTCATATTACCAAACAATACAGACCCTTTAGTCTCAACATGTAGAGTCCTGATGAATGTGTGGATTTCAGAATCAGAGCTTCGGGTCTCCATCGATCTCGCTCAGCCTTCTCGCGATAAACCATAAACGGAAATCAAAATGGTTCAAAAATTACAATGTTGATCGTTGATTGAAAAACATTATAACCAAGTTGTCTTCGCCCCTTGTCTTTGAGCTCCTTTCAAATATTCTACATCATAGTAGCAGAAATGTAAATTTCTTTCATTTAGTGGCTTAACCAGACATTTTCATTGGGGGGGGGGGCGGGGACAAAGACGTAATTTTTTAGGGGGTATATTTGATTTATCGAACCATTCCAGTGTTCTCCAACTTTGAAAATTAAAGGTTGGTGCTTGGTGTGGTGAAAACTGCGAGGGGGTACGTACAATGCGAGCGCGAAGCGCGAAGCCCCTACGGCGTGGGGTCCGGGGCCCGCTCAAGGGCCCCGAGAAAAATTTTGATCCTAGATGCTCTGTGGTGCATTCTAAGGTGAATCCTGGCCACTTTCCTCAGACTTTTTTGAGGAAATATTTTTACAGTTTTTAAGAACACAAAGTAAAATACTGGTTTTCTAAACACAGTACTTGAAATAAAAACCTATTTAATTTAATTTATTGGTACCAATTTATCTTAGGCACCCACTAGAGGAAACGTACATGTATGTGTCCGGTAGCCCGACCGCATTTCTTTTTCTTACCTTGTAATTCCGTGTTACTAGTGTGCTCCATAGCTTTTTTTAAAGCTTGGCGGCGATTATAAAAGTGTGGCGCACGCCGCAGAAAGCGTGGCGGTGCGCCACGTCTTTTCTATAGGTTGGAGAACACTGCATTCAAAGTGCATTTTTTTGATCTCATTGGGGGGTGTGGGGGGGGCGAGCAGGGGAAAAAACATGTAATTTAGGAGGCTATTAACAAAGTGTATCAAACTATTCATTTGCACATGTGCATTTCTTCGATCTCATTTGTGGCATGTGGCGTGTCGTGGCCGAGCGGATAAGAACACCGAACTCAAGCTCTGGTGTTTCTGATCAGCAGAGTGTGGGTTCGAATCCCAGTCGTGACACTTGTGTCCTTAAGCAAGACACTTAACCACATGCTTCGTCCTTCGGATGGGACGTAAAGCCGTTGGTCCCGTGTACTAGGATTGGTAGTGCACGTAAAAGAACCCAGAACACTTATCGTGGAAGAGTAGGGGTTTAACCCCGGTGTTTCTGGTTCACATTGCAAGCACCCTTATTTACAGGTTTCCTCAGGCTTGCGAGCTACAGTGATTAAGTTCACTTGTGAGGCATCCTTGGTTTCATTACCAGAAATATATAATAATAATAATAATAATAATAATAATTTGGGGAGGCAAGAGGAGATTAACCCTACCAGAAAGCTTCCACAACCTATCATACTCCAACAGTTTACTTTTTGGAACAGTACACAACCCATCATACTCCAACAGTTTATGTACTGGAACAGTACACAACCCATCATACTCCAACAGGTCCTGTGCTTCTGGACTGTGATTTAGTGGGTACTCTCCACAGGACTAAACCATCCAAATTCCAACAAAACCATCTGTTTGATTTTGGCAGGCCTGGGGTGGTTAGGGTAAAGGGTTCTGCTGTCCCCCGCCCCCTCTGGTTACGCATACTGCCCTCAGCCTGGGGCCCTAACTAAAAGGAAAAATTGCCCTTACAAGAGCGGAATAGACCTTTAGAATGCATACAATGACTTCATTTGAGTAGGGCACCCCTGCATGAGGTCAAAAGGTCATGTGCGCCGCACAAACAAATCTGTGCGTTTCCTCTAAGATGGCGGCTACATGTAGATGACGTCAATGCAGGTCTACAATGTATACCCGGCTTGGAGTTGGCACATTTGGGAGGGAATAAGTAGTACTAGATCTCTATAGTCAAGTTACACGTGTTCCTAAATTTTGGTATTTATTTCAACAACTTAAGTTTCTCCATTGTAAGCTTACTCCATTGAAGGTCAGTTCTTCATTAAGCAACAAAATGTTTTTAATTGATATTTTATGTGTAATTAATATTCACAATTTTTATGATGTATAAATTTTATTGTCTGGATCTCCTTTAGATAGTGATTATTTTTGCTTTTTGGTTATCCGCAGGCTTGTTCTTTGTGTAGTCCTATTTTTACTGTTTACATGTATTTTGTTTTGCCTGTAAATAAATAAATAAATAAATAAAAATGTCTTATTAATGGTGCAATCAATCAAGCTAAATTTCAATCAACTGCTGTCCTTTGAGGTAGTTTTGTTTTCTTTCTACAGGGACCTCAGTTATGTTAGAAATTAAAATTGTTTTACCTTTCCTTCAGGTTCGGGCTACGTATCCACCTTGCAAGGCGGGTTATTTGTTACCATCGCAACATTGGTGAGCCTGTCAACTGTGTTAGTTCTCTGCGCATGCGGCAATGAGCCCAAAAAGTAAGTATCTTCTTTTTTGTTCTTGAGTAAAACTTTCTTTTCAACAGTGACAGTTTTGACACTGTTCCCCTTCAATCTACACAGTAAAAAAAAGGTATGTGTACCAGGGCCCAATTTCATAGAGCTGCTAAGCACAACAATTTGCTTAAAGCATGAAATTTCTTCCTTGATAAAAACAGGATTACCAACCAAATTTCCATGTGTTGCATATTGCTTGTTACTGGTATTCAGCTGTTGTTTGCTTTTAAATCCTGAAAGTCACATGGAAATTTGGTTGGTAATCCTGTTTTTATCAAGGAAGAAATTTCATGCTAAGCAAATTGTTGTGCTTAGCAGCTCTGTGAAATTGGGCCCTGTAGTTCAAAATTGTTTTTTCCTCACAGTTCTGTTCCTGATAAGAAAACAACACTGTTGGAGTGTGGCCGGGGGAGGGGTCTGGGATGAGGGGGGGAGCCCACTTGCCATCGAAGCCCTGCAATGATTTTTTGCTGAATTTTATACATTAATTCCACACACAAAATAAGGTTATTAGGCCTACGATGGAAAATCAAAATGAGAAAAATGGGAGCTTGCTGTGGGGCGAAGTTTCTTTCCACTTACATAGTAATGCGTGTTGTCACCAGTGAAAATCCATCCCACAGCCAAAATGTCATGTTTTTAGAAAATTGCATTTAAATTTGTTTCAAACTGCTGTTTCAAGGACTGTTAAAGGAACGTTACAGAACTGGTAATTAAAATTTTCTTTATGATCACAGATTTACATGAAACTTGTACGGTCTAATGATGATGATACATGTAGTAGAAAACATCCCTAGAAATATTTCTGTCTGAAATGCCATATTTGATGAGAAATAAATAAAACTACTTTCCGATTGGAGTTTATCGCTCATGAGCGTTTTATTCATGCATTGTATATAACACATCCAAATGTGTAATCGGTTCTTCACTATTTTCTCGTGACCCAGAAGGCCGATCGATCTCAAACTTCTACAGGTTTGTCAGTTTATGTATATGGTGGATTATATAAAGTGCGTACACTGCCAGTTAGCAAAAACCAATTCTGTAATGTTTCTTTAACCTTCTTTCACTTTAAAGTTGAAACTACCCAAATTAAAGCTGACGTACACTGTACAGTACATCTTCGATCTTACACAGGATTTGCCATTTTGTTTCGTGCGACGTGCATGCACTGTATTTTACTCAAAAAAAGCACTGAAGCCCCAACACATGTGGCCTTTTATTATAAAGCTTAAGTTTTCTCTATAGCCAAGTTTAAAATTTTTGAAAAGATACAGACCGGGACCCATTTTCATAGAGCTGGTTTTAAAGCACAAAAAGTAGCTAAGCACAACAAAATTATGCTTACCAGAATGAGAATACCAGCCAGACAAAAGCACCATTTCTGACTGGTAATCCTGCAAATTTTTGCTAAAGAACAAAACTAGTAGGCAAAATTGTCTGCTGAAGCAGTCTTTATGAAATTGGCCCAAATCTTCTTCAATTATTTGTAGTGTTGCTGTTAGTATTACAGTGTACTTGCGCAATCCCCTCAAAAAGAAACTTGGCAGAACGGGAGATCTTGCGCAATAGTCACACAAAAAAGTGTTTGATCGTACAGATCACACTCAGGAATGAAAGATCATGAACTTGGACATTTAAAGACGATCTCATCGATTTTTTGATTAAAGGGTCTGTAATACGTTTGGTAATGACTCTGAAAATTAATGGCAGCAAAAACTTACTTGGTAAGAAGTACAGCAGCTTTGGATAGTATAATGCATTTTGAGAAACTTTTCACTACAAAGTACGGCGGTTATGGAAAAAGATATCACTTTTTTTCCCCAAAATTTTAATCTGAGAAGCGTTACTGCAGTAACGTTTTTCAGATTGTGTATTCCAATTGCAGATTATTCTTTCTGCGAGAACATAACGCTCCAGATTTTCAGCAATATCTCACAAACGCTACCACCTTTTTAAATGAAATTTTCACAGGTTAGTTTTATGGTATCTATAACTATATAGTATTGAAACAAACAGTGGGTTCCAATTACCAAAAGTACACAATCCTTTTAAATATGAAAGGGAATTTGATACGTGATAATTTTGTTTTCACTTTACATTGCTCTAAAATAAAATCTTTAAGGTAATGATAGAGTTTGTAAAATTGGGCTTCTGAACACAGGCATGCTGTTGTGTACATTTATGTAAGAATGTGTGCTTCATGCTATGAGTGCTCAAACAAATCAGTCACCATCGGTTGTTTATAAAGTCAAAACAAATTGGTTACGAGAGGGTTAAAGGTTAAGGGTCAGGCATTTTAGTTTCAGTCCTTACCTACACTTAGATGAATCATCATTTAGGTGCACCTGTTTTGATGATGTCACAGTGATGATCAACATACTAGACTTGCACACGTAACACTTTTCCTTGTTTAGCTTACAGATAGCTTTGTTTACTAATTGAGGTTATGAAGTGTTTCCTAATTCACTAAAGTTGCAAAAAGTCTTTTTCTCTTTAGTCTTTCTTTGCACATGTTGCAGGGTTTGACATTTCAACCACATTATTGGCCAGAAGCCAGAGGTTTTAAAACGTTGGGCCTGTAAAGTCATCAGCAAAAAAATCAAACAATCTTATGATGTACATACACATTATAAATTTTATGGTCTTCTCTAGTCTTGGAGGCCTTTCACTTTCGTTAAAATAATACAGCCGTTCTGGATAGAGGGTTTGTTTCCGGGGCGGACAATTTTCAGAGTTCCCTAAATCAAATCTTACCTGTAAGAAGCTACTAATCTCACCGGATTAAAAATCCATGGATGCATACATTTTTTGGCTGTGGATTTGTGGACGTCATATTCCTGACAAATCCGTCATTTCCGTGAAATAATTCCCCAGAAAAAGGGAGATCTTTTGAGCTAGGACATGATGAATTCCAGTACCCTTTGTCCCTCTTTGTATAAAACAAAGCATTGCTCGGTGAATGCAGTGCATGCTTGTGTGCGCTACAAAATTGAATGTCCGGGCATGTTTTGAAAATATTCCTTGTGTATATAAAAGCGGGTTTGCTCGACTTCCGTTTATGCGTCAACAAAAAATTGCTTTTAATACATGTCTTCCGGCATTAACTGGTAAATACATTATTTATTAGCCACTTTGGGTCGGTATTCTTTAAAAGTTTTCCCTACCCACCCGCGGCAATAATTTTTCAGAACTTTTTGGAGCTTCATGAGTTATCGTTTTCCTTTGAAAATGTTGTTGCCACAATGAAATCCTGACTTGACACAAGGAAAGACAACAAAAGTTCTCTTAATACAGAGTTGTAAGTTCCCACAATGGTGTGTGTTACTTCATAAAAACATATTGGCCTGTTTTGCTTCTTTTTTTGTTTGCACCAACTAACAGTTCATCTTTTCTACTTTAGGCCTGTTGCTCACTTACAATGTATGAGTTTAGTACAGAAAAATAGTAGAAAAACAGCATCAAGTTCAAGGCATCACGTGTCAACATTTAAAAAAAAAAAAAATCAACTTTAGCAAGGTTAACTGGTTAGACGCTGTTTTCTTTGATTACTAATATTTACTGGTATACATTGACGGAAGTGTATAAAGAACAGGGTAAAAAAAAAACTATTCTGCCCGGGCGGATTTACTAATTCGCCCGGGCGGATTACTAATTCGCCTGGGCGGATTACTATTTCGCCCGGGCGGATTACTAATTCGGATTAGTAATTTGCCGGGCGAAATAGAAATCCGCCCGGGCGGAATAGTTTTTTTTTACCACGTCCTTTATACACTTCTGTACATGTGTGACGTTGTGGTGTCGTGGTAGATTTATACACTTTAAGTTTTATAGAAACAAATGTCTTAATTTTTTTGTAATTGGTTTCAGGGATGGCCAGACAGAAGATGAAGAAGCAAATGGGGATATTGAAGCTGTTAATAATGAAGTTCACATTGTACCATTGGTGAGTAGAACTAGTTCATTTCATTTCATTTCATTTTATTAACATCACATTTCGTGGCCCATAGGCCAAATTGGATGTTATTTACAATCAGTAATTAGCCATATAGTAAATACAGTAATAAATTACAAGTTGGATTAAAAAACGTTAAAACACACACCTAAAAACATGAATGGATGAGGAATACAAAACATTTCCAATAAACAATGACTGTAAAAACAAAGTGAAATACAGTATAAAACCTGAGAAAGAGTAAAAACATCGAAAAAACATTAGGTATTACTGTAAGCAAATTGATAAAATAAGGAATAGGGCTATTTTGAAAACGAGTGGTTCTGACATGAAGCTGAGTAATTTTGTTTGAAGTATGAAGGCATCTGTCATGACTTGACAACCTGGCTGGAGGGATGAGATTATTGGTACGATCTGATTGAGACAACTGATTGAGACAGTTGAGAGACTCTTGTTAGGATTGTGCATTTCTGTTTATTTGCCTAAACGGTAGAAGGAACACACCTTACGTTCTTACGTTTGATTTTTTTGTATTATTTACAGCTTGTATCCATAATTTGAATACGTATTTTTGTGTGTCAAATACTCATGAATTCTTGTTAAAAAACAGAGTTTAATTCGGTGCAGTAATTAATTTTTATACGGCTGGAAGTCAAACTAACTCCGAAGATCACGAGGGTTATCCGAACCACTTTTTTGGTTCGGATAACCGATGTGGCCTTTGTTTTTTTTTAAATGCTCAAAAACGACCAAAATTTATAGTTTCTTTTAGAAACCCTTCTTCTCCATTCCTGGAAGACCTTTTGAGTCATGTTTTAGTCTATTTTGTAGCCAAAATAGCTCAACGAAGCTGGTGTGTCCCTTTAAACGGAACTTGTGTTTTCCGGTTAACTGTTTAATCGTATTTAACCGTTTTTACCGATTCCAATCCGAACTATGAGCTGACCTGTAAAAGAAGCAATTATGCCAACACACTTTCCTGGATAGATCTGGGTCCTGCCCAGTCTTCACAATCACAATACCACAAAGCAAAATACAAATTGTAGGGGAATGAGAATAATGTAATTACATTTTGTAGGGATAATACAGATCCACCAACAAAGGTGATGTCCAATCATTCTGCCTGGATAGCATCTTTTCAAGAACAAGAAGGTTCCATTTGTTAAATAGTTTTTTTACTGTCGGCTTTGTTTTCTTTTTGTTCTTTTACTGTCGGCTTCGTATCCGTTCAGGCAATTTTGAAACGGATTTCAACTTACTTTTTTTTTAAACGCTTAACTGGTTTAACGTCCCAACCCTATTTCTTGCCAGATTGTTAGATTTGTTAACAACAAACAGAGAAAGCATAGAAAAGCATACTCATAAACACAAACTTTCACCTGTACATGAACCTATGTATTGGCCTTTATCATGGTGCGGCCATATTGCTTTTCTTCTATTCAACCCAATGTAACCAAACCGAGGCTGGAAGGAAAAGATAGTCTGATTCCTTTCATGAAGTGAGAATAAGCACTGCCCCTGTCACTGTTGTATGCAAGGTACCTGACCCAAAAATGACCACAGCATGATAAAGGTCTATTGGCTTTGAAACTGTGTTTATTTCAGAAGAGTCCGACTCCAGATGAGTTGACGGTACCAGCTTCTGACGGGCCACCAACCGCTCCGCAAAATGGTAAGCCCAAGGTCCGTACAGCAAGTGTCCAGTCGCAAAAATCAATTAATGTACCCCCTGAGGAAGCACTCATTCGCAGCTCGACAATCGACCGCAGGCTTCCGGAGCTCCCACCCACCCCCATGGCACCGGTCACGCCCACAATTGAGGATGAGGAGGATGATTATAATCGAACCTATGATGTCATCGGAGTCACCAAGGGAGCAAACAATAGGATGTCCAAGGTGGAGCGTCAGCCATCGAAGGAAGAGGATATTGCTGAAGTGGAAGAAGATGATCAGTACGCTTGTGTCACTAACAGCGGAGCGAATAAAACAGGCCCTGCTTCGAAACCCAACCCAAAAGAAACCGACGATCAGGCGGTCGCCGACCAGCAGGACGCCGACGAAGAGGAACTGGATGAAGCCTATGAAAGCGTCAGCATGGGCAGAGTCGCGGAAACCGAAAACGCATCCTACGCGAGCGTCGGAACCAAAGATGACAGGAACGGCTACGCGAGACTGCGCAGTTTGCAGAAGTATCCCGCGAGAGATTCGTCCTCGGACGGTGGTGAAAAGAACGGCTACGCTCGCCTTAGAGACGTCACCCTCGAAGGTGGTGCTGTGGGCGGGGCTGTGGGCGGGGCTGTGGGCGGGGCTGTGGGCGGGGCTGCGGGTGGGGATTCGGGAGTGGCTAATGATGATGAAGAAGCACCACCTGTGCCGTACAAACCGCCTGATCTTCAGAATGAAGACGAAGCTGATGAAGTGTTAACGATTGAAAGGTCAGTGATTATTTTTCCTTTTAAAATCAGTTTCAAGTAGGTGATGGAGTGCAGTAGTAATCACTGAATAGTCTTTACTTTCATGGCAGAGAAGCAAGGATGAAATTTTGCAAAAAATAGCTTATTGCCAGAACTTTCCACCCTTTTGAGGCAGAGTCTTTCTCAAAGGCTAGAGAGAAAGACTCTGCTTGGGTCAAAACGTCAGGCCATTATTAACTATTTTTTGCATTTATACCATACTGTACATACCAAGTACTGTAGGTCCTTTTGGTTGGTAACCAGTTTGCAATATTTTTAGCTAATTTTATTTTTGAATGAAACTTTAAATAATTAAATCCTTTACATTTTTTTTTAACGAGAACAGACAACGGGGTCGTGGCCTTGCTGAAATCTTCTTTTTTATTTAGTTTACATGTACATGTGTACAGTGTACATGTACTTTGATAACTAAATACTGTATACACATGCACACAAAAGTACCAATTATCACAGGTATTATAATATTTCTTCAAATCCACAATGTTGTGTTGATACTTGTAGATCATGAAGGTCTCGCGTTTATTGTACATATTTGTAACATTTTTTAGGAAGCTTGTGTGCTCAGACATATTTCTAAATGAGTGAAGACAATGAAATCGTACACTTACATTGTAGCATACTCAAATACATGCAAGATTGCATAGTCTATAATGTTGTATATACCCGAGAGCAACCTCGTCCCCATGGTGTGTCGAGCAGTATGAGGTTGACTGCTCTCTCACCCTGGTATTGGATCATTTGCATATCCAAAATTTTTGGATACGTATGCAAATTAGAATAGTCTGGCTGTGAACATGGTGAATAGTGAATGAGTACAACTAAAACAAGTTTACGGTAGACTTTTGTACACCAGTCGTTGTCCAATCAGGGTCCAAGTAAGGAGTTTCCCTCCCAGGGTTTACTAGTGTACATGTAAACATGTTGGAAATAAAATAAACCATGGGGAGGAGGTTGGCACTGGGGGGCAAATGGCACCAGAGGTGAAGCCGAGGTTGCCATTTGCCCCCTGAGGGTGTAAAAATCCCATGACCCCATCACATTAGAATGCAACAATTGTTTTGTTAAACCAGGGTAATAGATTGCAGGGGGGGAAACCAACATGATAAAGTGGAATAAATTATATATGTGACCCGCTCTGTGAAAATGAGTCAGATGTTGACAATTTAAAGAATTGAGTTATATGCATGGCTGGAAAGAACACACCAGCAGCAGTTATTTGGTATGTGTCTAAGCTTTGGGGTGTATCGCGTTGCTGAGTTACTCCCGTTTGAAATTAGCCAATGTATCATTTTTTGTTAAAAACGAATTACAAGTAAAAATTGATGTTTTAAACTACCATTTCGCGCAAAAGGATACAAATTAGACTAAAGTATGATCACAAAATTGTTGTATTCATAGCTTTATTGCCTAAAAATAAGTGTTCTGAAAGTTTACCATACAAATATAGATCTTAAAAAGTAAAAAAAAAAAAAAAAAAAAAATTTTGTTGTTGATATTTTCCACATTGAACTGTCCATTACATAATAATGCATTGGGCGACATCTGACTCATTTTCACAGAGTGGGTCACATATACACTTCCAGCGTACATTACAACCTCATACCCAGGGCTATTATAATTGTACAAGGCAGTGGATACGACCAATGGTGAGCATGATCAAGGTAATTATGTACCCCGTGGGGTACATCACTCATATTCCTTTGAGCATCTTTGTAGCACATAACCATGTGATTGGTTCTCGACCAACAGAATTCACAGTCTATTACCGTGGTATCATACATGTTACGTGGTATCATAAATTTACATGTGTCATGTAATGCGTAATAAAACATGATCAGTTGGAGACTTTTGATCGCTAGGTGGCAGCAGACTTACCAGGTAAATTTCCACTGTTTACGTAGTTCTGAGCATGCGCACATGGATTTTTCTGGTAAGTCTGCTGCCACCTAGCATCCCAAAAGTCCCCCATTGAAGATATTGATTGGTTAGTACTTCATATTATACACAGAACTTCCAGCACTGGGCAAGCAGAAGCAGGTGCAGCAGCCAGCCTTATGCCTGAAGGTGTTAACACTGTGCCCAACAAGAAAAGAGAACCTCCATACACACAGGTACATGTACAGTAGGTCAGGATAGGGGACAAGGTGACAGCCCAAGAGACAAGGTGACGGACAGATGTTTTTAGTAGAGCGACATTGTGGGCTTATCCAATTGGTTTTCTTTTGTCACTTTTCTTGAATTGTTCCTGTAACATTCTGGGGTTAATCCTGCAATGTAAACAAAACCAAAAAGCGCAAGTACGATTCTCCCTTGAAAACCACCCACAAGTAGCTCTTGTAAGCCCACAAGGTCAAGGTGACAAACACAGACAAAGTGACAGATATGTACATTCCCAAGGACAAAGTGACAGGCTCAGGAATAAAAGTGACATATACCGGGACAAAGTGACAGACACAGTTACAATGTAGCATCCACAGTGACAGTGCGACAGATGCAGATATATACAAAGACAGTGTGTTAGAGAGGAAAGCAGGATGTCGGCCAGTCTGGATTTTTTCGCACATGTAGGATACATGATACACAATCCAGTGTTGCGTTTTGCAGCACATGTTCATGCAGTTCTAGTAATGCGTGTGTGCGTGATGTGTGCTTGTAGGTACTCCCGCATGGCGAGCAATAAATTAGTGACGTTATATGAGAAGGGTCTTTAACCCTTTAGAGACCATTCATTTCTGTATTATAATCATCACCATCATCCCAGACATTGCTAGTCTTGTTGATTTTTTGCACTGCTATTTTCAGGAAAAATGTCAGGAAAATTAATAAGAAACAGAAACATTTGGCTTTGTTTTAGAGTGTAGATTTTATGTTTACATGGGAAACATTGGAAAATGTCAATTCGGTCACATACCTTTTCTTTGACCCTCCTGTTTGAGCAAAAGTTGGTCAAAGATTTGCGGTCGCTCTGGTTTTTTTTGGTACAAGCCACTTGCGGCCGCTTATGGTCTCTAAAGGGATAAAGCATTCAGTGAAATGTAGTCGTATTCCCCAGGGCCCAATTTCATAGAGCTGCTTAAGCAGAAAATATTGCTTAACAATTTTCTGCTAAGCAGAAATGAGCAGGATACCAGTCGAAAATTGTACATGTGACATGGTAGTTTGGCTGGTAACCTTATTCTGGTAAGCAAAATTTAATTTTGCTTAGCTTCTTTTTGTACTTAAGCAGCTCTATGAAATTGGGCCCAGGTACATGTAGTATGTGTTGCCAGCTCAACTCCACCTTGGTTCTTCATATTTCAGGTATCTGCCCGGGAAAGCCTGGATGTTGTGAGAGCTCGCCAGCAAGCTGAGCAGAACGCCCGCATCGCTACCCACTACCAGTCCATTGAGGAGGACCAGACCCTTGATGCTGACCATGATGGTATCTACGAACCGGTAGATGATCAGCATGTCGATAAACAGCCAGTCATGACTCCACCCCCACTACCCGGTGACAGACAGGTATGCAACACCCTAGTTTACAACTACGCTGAGTGATATTTTTTATTAATAGTTTTCCCGGCCAATATCAACAAAATTCATTCAATTTCGTAAAAGCCAGCAGCAAGAGTTGGTCAACCATTGAATTTCATTCAAGTGTTAATAGTTAGTGGAAATTTAACTTCAGAATGGTCAAATTCTTGAACGCCTATACATGTAAATGAAACAGAATGGCTGAAACGAATCTGAATGAGAAAAACGAAATCATGTCTGCACGTAAACGAAATTGAATGCACTAGTAGCTAAAAGGAAACCCTAGTTTGAGTGGATTATTGGAAAATGCGTGAATGATTTTTCGCTGTAAAATTGACCGTGATTACCTGTATTTCCATTGTCTTAACCACATGGTACACACCGGTCTGCTTGTATGCCATGATAATAATAATAATAGACTGTGCAAGTCTCGCTCGTATCGGAACAAGAAAACACGTCAAACGAAGAACATTTTTTTCTCTGAAATCAAATCTTTGTATAAAATTATATTTAATGATAAAATCTGAACTACAAAAATACGCAATACATGTACATGTTTATAAAATCAGTTTTAGTGTTTATAATAAATACAACAATAATATGTTAATTAGTATTGAAGCAAAATTAAAACTCTGGGACAAGGATGCTTATTTTTCAGAAACCACTTTCGTGGATTCGCGAGGTCACACGGGCATAAAATTAATGCTTGGCACAGTTTATAGAGGACGCTGACGCCTCAACAACCATAGACTGCAATGAAAAGGCTTCGCGTTGCAATTACGGCATCAATTTATCATCGTGCGTCCAAAACAAGAATTTACATAAGTTTTGTGATCGGAGGTGAGCACAAAATTCTTAATTTTTTGTAGCAACCGGAAGCCGAGGTCAAATTTAATTCTCGGGTTTTCTTCGTAATATTGTTTAATTGATTTTTCTTTCATATTTTTTATCACTAAGTATTACATTCCCAATAACATGTATTTTTCATGGTCATAAGCCACGTTAAACTAAAATAATTGACAAAACAAAATCTTGCCCACGTAAATCTCCATATGGTTGGGACCACAATGGTCCCGGAAGTTCAAATATGCGCAAGACTTGCATAGTCTATAAAGACCATGCCACACATCCTAGAGGGGGGTGTCAATAAACAGGGGTCAGTGATTTGGTCAGGAGGGGGGCAGGAAAACACTCTGCCAACATCCTTCTTTGTGCTCAAAAATCGTATGTCAGTGGTAGATGTAACCCAATGATAAAATTTAATTACTTATATACAAACAAATCAGCTGAAATTAACCCAGGCAACACCCAGACATGTAAATAACACGTGCTTAGATAATAAAATTGTTGAGAAAGTGCAAAGCCAACCCTCTTAACCTATGTGTATGGAAAGCGCTAGAAGCATGTGCTCACAAGGTAACCATCCAGACCAAAAAGGTGCCACGAGATTCCAGGACATCATGACAGATTATCGGGTGAGGTTCTGAGAAACAAACAGTTGGTTCCAATTACCAAACCCTTTAAAACAGATCATTTGTATTTAAGTGTTGCAAACTATATTAAACAGGAAATGCAAACAGGATTAATAATTGTTTGTTTTGTCTTCAGCAGTGAAAATGAGGAAATCATTTTGAAAGTAAAACAAGGAAGTTGACGCTAGATTTTCTGACCCAAGATATAATGCTCTAATTTCCGAAAACTATGGTCAAAAGTCATGGTTGGTTTTTTTAAGGATCTTCTTTAATTTTCTTTTCATTTTTGAAGTCGCAAGAATAAAAACTAAACTCAAATTGGTTTGTATACATTTTCAAGGTACAAGTTTGCAGAGGGGGTGCTTACTGCCCTCCCAAATTCAAGCAAAACAGTGGGGGGAAATTTTGGCACAGCAGGAAGAAAATAAATTGTTAGAGAAAGCAAACAATATGTTTTACCCGGTGTTAGAAATTGGTACTTGTGTTTTTATCTGTGTAAAATTTGGGGCAAATCAGTACCTTTGCCCCCCCCCCCTTAACTCAACCAAAGAGTCCCCAAACACCTATGGGCACAAAAAATGTACATGTATGACAAGTGATTGGGATGATAAATAAGGATTTATTATATAAATTCGATACCAGTACCAATTCTACCGAGAACTATTTTGATTTCCCAAAACCATTACTCTTTATACTTTTAACCCAAGTACCTAGAAAGGGAACAATACTGTTTACTTATTCATGTTTAAAGCACTTTGCCAGCATTGGTAATTGCCAAGGTTAGTATACGCACCCTGCGTGACCCAACATACAGATTTAATAATAAACCTGTGAAAGTTTAAGCACAATCAGTCATCGGAGTCACAAGAAGAAACAGTGAAAAACTCATCACTGTTTCTTTTTTACTGTTTTCAAACATGTTGTGTAGATTCTGTTCTTTGAGAACTTGTCTTACTACATGTATGTATTCTACTGCCGCGGAGAAGATTTCGGAATTCGGGAGACTACAAAGTTCTGAAAAGAACTGTCCTGCTTTTTAACTACTACCTGGGCGGAAGGTAGGAAATCGGGCGGGACTACTACTTTCGCTTTGTGGATCGAAGGGACTTCTTTCGACTACCTTGCTCTAGTCATCGTCAGGAGACTGTAATTACTTTGTCCTTAATTCGGATGGGACATTACGCTGCAAGTCCTATGTACTTGGATTGGATGCACGTGTGTACATGTAAAAGAACCCAGAACACTTATCGTAGAAGAGTGGGGGGTTAACCCCGGTGTTTCTGGTTCACATAGCAAGCACCCTTGTTTACACTAGGTTTCCTCAGGCTTGGGAGCTACAGTGATTAAGTTCACTTTTGAGACATCCTTGGTTACATTACCAGAAAAAGAGTACTTTCTTAAACTTGGGAATGACACTAACCTATTCTTCTTGAAAGAGAAACCTTTTAAAGACGTGATATCACCATAGCTCGGAAAATAAACAGAAAAATCGCTATTTGTTTTTGTAAACAGGGATTATTTCAAGTGTTTATTATACATGTAAGTCCTTTAAAAAAATAATTTGTGACCTTTGGGACATTTTCCCCTGCATTTAAAGGGTGTGCACAACATTAATAAGATTGAAAAATATAATTTAATAGTTGATAATAGTAATTTGAGAGGCTAATCGTCCTGACTCACAGCTGAGAAGCTAAATTGCGAAGGCTGCCTTTGGCAAGTGTGCCTTTTGGCAGCCAGCCACATTGACCCATATTTGACCATAGAACAAAGCCAGAGAAAGGAAAACTGCAGGGCCTGGAGAAAAACCCTTGTGGCATAGGAAAGAATCGATGCACAACTCTACTCATATACGGCCTTAGCCGGGGAATCCAACCAGGGCCCAATTTCATAGAGCTGCTTTTAAGCACAAAAAGTAGCTAAGCACAGCAACATTATGCTTACCAGATGAAGGTTACCAGCCAGATACAATGTCACATGTACAATTTGTGACTGGTATCCTGCTCATTTCTGCTTAGCAGGAAATTGTAAGCAAAATCTTCTGCTTGAGCAGCTCTATGAAATTGGGCCCAGGGCCACAGAGGAGACCCATTAGCCACCCATGTCAATTTGTTCAAGCACCTCGAGTAGCTTAACTTGCACTTTATAAGACTTTATATTATTATTATTACAACCATGGAATCCTTTAAGGTATCGTACACGTTTGGTAATGACTCTAAACAAATATTAGCATACAAAGTTACTTGGTAACAAGCAACAGAGAGCTGTTGATGGTATAAAACATTGTAGGAAACGACTCCCTCTGAAGTAACGTAGGTTTTGAGGAAGAGGTAATTTCTCACTGAAATAATAGAAACTTCTTGCAAGAAGTTTTTATTCCTACATGTATCTGAAAGCAAACATTTGTACAACAAGGGTGTTTTTTCTTTCATCATTTTCTTGCAACTTCGATGACCAAGTGAGCCCAAATTTTCACAGGCTTGTTATTTTATGCATATGTTGGGATACACCAAGTGAGAACGCTGGTCTTTGACAATTTCCAAACGTGTTCAGTACCTTTAATTTCGAGTCTGTTGTTGCAAGGGAGATGCTTGTAGTTGGTGATTTTGATTGTGAAATCAACTCTAGGGGCCAATCAAGAGTCAAAATAAGAGACGAAGCACACATTGGTGTAGAATTAGCTTTCAGTTGTAATCAGGTGATCATCATCAATGTTTTCTCAACCCTGGTCTTGATCACTGTATATGTCATGCAATGTACTTTACATGAGGTACTGTGTTACAAATACCTGGCAGTTCAATCCAGGGTTGTAAAAAAATCACTTTCAGATATTTTCTGGATCATCTAGTTGTGTTATTAAAGGCTTTCGATTCAAAACGAATGACTTCCTTCTTCGGAATAGAACCGAAGATTCTTGTGATAGAAACTAGAGTCCAAAATGATCGAAGGATATTGTGGATGAAGGTCCTGACTAGTGGTTCTTTGTCAAATCTGGGAAGTTAAGAGAATGGCGCAGGAGATTCGTTATAGACTGCGGACATGGCTGACTCGACTTGTGAAACGTCAGAATGAGGTTTGAAGTTCAATATGTGATAGAATGAGGTTTGAAGATCAGTCTGTGCTAGAATGAGGTTTGAAAAGTCTTTGAGTAGAATGAGGTTTGAGACAGGGTATGATAGAATGAGGTTTGAAACAGTGTAAAGTAGAATGAGGTTTGAAACAGTGTATGGTAGAATGAGGTTTGGAACAGTGTTGATAGAATGAGGTTTGAAACAGTTTATGGTAGAATGAGGTTTGAAAAAGTATGTGCCAGAAGGAGGTTTGAAACAGTGTTTGGTAGAGTGGGGTTTGAAACAGTGTATGATAGAATGAGTTTTGAAACAGTGTAAAGTAGAATGAGGTTTGAAACAATGTATGGTAGAATGAGGTTTGAAACAGTCTATGGTAGAATGAGGTTTGAAAAAGTATGTGCTAGAAGGAGGTTTGAAACAGTGTTTGTTAGAGTGAGGTTTGAAACAGTGTTTGGTAAAATGAGGTTTGAGACAGTGGTGAAAAATCTTTGAGTAGAATGAGGTTTGAAGCAGTCTATGGTAGAATGAGGTTTGAAAAGTATGTGCTAGAATGAGGTTTGAAACAGTGTTCTATGGTAGATTGAGGTTTGAAACAGTGTGCGGCAGAATGAGGTTGAAAAAATGTGTATGATAGAATGAGGTTTGAAGTTCAGTCTGTGAGTAGAATGAGGTTTGAAACAGTCTAGGGTAGAATGAGGTTTGAAAAAGAATGGGCTAGAATGAGGTTTGAAACAGTGTATGGTAGATTGAGGTTTGATTAGTGTATGGTAGAATGAGGTTTGAAACAGTCTATGGTAGAATGAGGTTTGAAAAAGTTTGCTAGAATGAGGTTTTTTAAACTTAAGTTTGTGCTAGGACAAGGCTCTAAAAACTATGTGAGTAGAATGAGGTTTGAAACAGTGTATGGTAGAATGAGGTTTGAAACAGTGTTGATAGAATGAGGTTTGAAACAGTGTATGGTAGAATGAGGTTTGAAACAGTGTATGGAAGAATTAGGTTTGAGTATGTACAGTGCTTTACACACCTCGGTGTAAGTTAAAACACAAAATAATATTCTTTATCCCCGTTGCTAATTTCAAATCTATTAAAATTGTTCCAGTTCCGACTGCTAAGTAAGGATTCAAACTTGCCTCTAGCTACCGGGCAAGCTCGATGGTCCAGTGGGATGACATCTGCTCTAGAATGGCACAGGTCGTGGGTTCGAATCCCACCAGAGTCATATGCTTGTGAATTTATTTCCTGCAGAAAGTACAGAGTGTGCAGAGCTTAACTATGGGTGTCGTGTAAAATGCAAATAATATGATTAATCTTTCGGTTGATTGAATGATGGATCTGATAATAATAATAACACTTGGTTCTTAGATATAGCGCTATACCCAATGGGCGTATCAAAGCGCTCAGTATTTTTTTCCTGCAAGGTATGCGGAGCTATGTTTTGAACCATGAGACCCACTCCTTTATAGCACCATGTAAGGTTTACAAGGTGCTGTGGCACAATATGCTGCCGAACAGACAGGAACATGGAGGGATTTATTCAATGTTCAGCTGAGTGATTCCTGGATTGATTAATATTTAATGACTTTTTTTTAAAAATTGGTTTCAGGGACCATCCAATTGTAAAGAGCCTTCGGCCAGCAATGATTGGCAGATGACCAAGGCACCGCGCCTTTATGAAGAGATCACAGATGAGACGAGACCAAAACCAACCCAAGCTGCACCTGATCAGCCCACAGGTATGTAAGGTTCCTTGTCGTGGCCGAGGGGTTCAATGCATCGTACTCAAGTTCTGGTTGCTGAATCATCAGGGTGTGGGTTCGAGTCCCGGTCACGACACTTGTGTTCTTGAGCAAGACACTTAACTATAGTTGCTTCTCATCACCCAGGGGTAAATGGGTACCTGCGAGGGCAGAGATGGTTCTTGTGATTGATTTAGCTTGGTGCGCTACATACTTGGCAGCACAGGCTGTATATTCACCAGTGAGCTGAGATGGTTTAAGGAATGAAATATGGCTCAGTGACCGGGGTAATAATGTTTGAAGCGCAATGATCATTCTTTGGAATTTTGCTATATAAGAGTTAAAATTATTATTAGTATTATTACTAATCCTGAATTATAATGATAAGTAATTAACCAAAAGGGTAACTGACTGGGTAAATTTTCAAATAGTTTTTTGGTTGAACAAAAAAAACAAATGACTAGACTTGCGCCTGCTGGAAGCGTGCTGGCGCTCTACTGACAAATGATGGTAGAGCGCCGGTACGTTAATCCGGAGGTCGTTGGTTCAAATCCCACTCTAGTCAATTTGTCTGCGTTCAACCCCAAATTAAGTCTCTAACTTCACGTTAAAATGGTGTAAAATGCCACTGCGTTTGAACACCTTCATGTGCAATTTTTGTCAAAATCCAAAACTGTTTGATGACATCACATTTCAAAAATCTGGTCTGTACATTTTTGTACAGACAATTTTCAGTTCATTCCTGAATTCAGATGATATTCAATCAGAATGGCATTGAATTTAAGCTTACATGTACATGTATGACTGGCGCAGAAAATTCCTCTTTGGAATGTACAGACTCATTTCTTTTTGCTGTCCGATGACGTCATGTTTCAAATTTCGCTCTGAAAGAATATCATATAAATTATATTTAACACCATTTTATTGTGAGGTAGAGACTTGAAACCTTTTCCCCACTTTCATGAGGACTTTATCTATTGGAAAATGAGTGCATTACAAAACTGAATTTGACCTTGGATGTACAATCAGCAACAGAGGCAACAGCAATACGATATGCCTCAAAACAAAAACGAAGTCTTTCATTTTTCTATCCGAGTCATTTCTTCAAGTTTAAAGTGATATTGAAACCATGCCAAATGTGAAAGGGATACAGTTTACTTGTAAGAATTTGTTTGGTGAGAAAATGTGCATTGTCTATTCTCTACATCTACATTACATGTAATGTATATGGTTGGCAGAACATTCTAGGGCCATGTTTCTTTTACTCCGGTGTCTCGTCCCGGTCGTGACACTTGTTTCCTTAAGCAAGACACTTAAAGATGGACTACAACGGAATAATGATAAAGGCTGTGTTACTGTTTTCGTTCGAGAAATGTATAATGATTACTAATACATTATTATTGTTCAATAAAACTTGTTCCTTCATGCAAAAAACCCCCCAAATTGATCGGCGTTCTACGACCCAGAAAAACTCAGTTTCAGCAAAAGCCCTTAACTCATGAATAATTCATACTTTGTGTGTGACGTAGTACCCATGACGCTTTACCTCGGGTCGATCGTGTGCAAGCATTTTTACCGTACAATACAATGCGGAATAACAGAAATACAAAACCAAAAATTCTCTCAATCTTTGGTGCTTTCAATGTGGGGATCAATCCAGGCCTCAAATGAAACTTTGTTGCCAAACCAGACCTGCCAACCTCTGGAGTTCAAAAACTGTATTCTTTATCCCCTTGTTTGACACTTGTTTCCTTAAGCAAGACACTTAAAGATGGACTACAATGGAATAATGATAAAGGCTGTGTTACTGTTTTCATTCGAGAAATGTATAATGATTACTAATATATTATTATTGTTCAATAAAACTTGTTCCTTCATGCAAAAAACCCCCCAAATTGATCGGCGTTCTACGACCCAGAAAAACTCAGTTTCAGCAAAAGCCCTTAACTCATGAATAATTCATACTTTGTGTGTGACGTAGTACCCATGACGCTTTACCTCGGGTCGATCGTGTGCAAGCATTTTTACCGTACAATACAATGCGGAATAACAGAAATACAAAACAAAAAATTCTCTCAATCTTTGGCGCTTTCAATGTGGGGATCGATCCAGGCTTCAAACGAAACTTTGTTGCCAAACCAGACCTGCCAACCTCTGGAGTTCAAAAACTGTATTCTTTATCCCCTTGTTTGACACTTGTTTCCTTAAGCAAGACACTTAAAGATGGACTACAACGGAATAATGATAAAGGCTGTGTTACTGTTTTCATTCGAGAAATGTATAATGATTACTAATATATTATTATTGTTCAATAAAACTTGTTCCTTCATGCAAAAAAACCCCAAAATTGATCGGCGTTCTACGACCCAGAAAAACTCAGTTTCAGCAAAAGCCCTTAACTCATGAATAATTCATACTTTGTGTGTGACGTAGTACCCATGACGCTTTACCTCGGGTCGATCGTGTGCAAGCATTTTTACCGTACAATACAATGCGGAATAACAGAAATACAAAACAAAAAATTCTCTCAATCTTTGGCGCTTTCAATGTGGGGATCGATCCAGGCTTCAAACAAAACTTTGTTGCCAAACCAGACCTGCCAACCTCTGGAGTTCAAAAACTGTATTCTTTATCCCCAAAAGTCGTATTTTACTGACAAAAATTGTATTTAAAAAAAAAAACGGACGATGCAATTTTGGGGGAATTAGCCATTTTCGGAGCATGCGCAGACACGTGTAGTCTTGTCTCAAGGCGTTTGTAACTGGTTCGCGTAATTTCACCAATAGAGGGCATTTAATCTCGCTCTATCGCATTGTTCCGAAACGCCCTCTCGCGCTCAATGTTTCTTGCATTTTTGTCTCACGCAAAGTGACAAAGACTACAGGCCTGAAAACGACGTCCGTGTGTAGTGTGTGCGTGCGTTGTGTACTGTGTGATCATGTGTTGTATTTTGTGTGGCGTGATGATGCGATCAGCGTTTCGCGGCGCCTTCGAGTGATTTTGTTTTACGTTTATGTCCCTATTTTCTTCCTCCATGATATATACGTCGGATCGTGTAACACACATTCACGCACGAAAAAGAGACGAGAGAAAATGACGATAACCCTTAATCAGAATTGGATAATTATCAAATCAAAAAAGCTTCGTAAAAACTTCATGTCCCTGCATGAAAACGCATACATAATACACACGGAATAACATGGCGTTTTTTGTTTACTCTCGGTTGCTCATGGGTAGTACGTCATCACTTTTCGCTGGTTTACAAGTCCGCTGGTACTATATCGTGATTTTCATTTTGGTTTTCAATGGATCTTTGCCGGGAACCAGTACAGGGCGGGAAATTTCCAAATCTAAGAATCGAGGTCGTTCAAATTGCAACAAAATTATTTAGAGAAAAACATGACCACAACAATAAACTGTTACCTGAACACAACATAAACAAGGTTCGATAGTAAATTTAATGTGTGAGTTTTCGTTGTAGTCCATCTTTAACCATTATTGCTGCGTCTTTCAGATGGGACGTAAAGCTGCAGGTCCCTGTGTGTTGTGTATTGCACGTAAAAGAACCCAGTGCACTATCATAAAGAGAAGGGGTTCGCCCCAGTGTTCCTGGTTTGATCGGCAGCATATTTCGTACTAAGCGCCCGACAAGCGTCCCACAAGTGCTTGAATGTTTTTAACAAGTGTTTTTAACAACTTTTGGTGAGCCAATCAGCGTTGATTTTTAGTGCTTCCTTACCAGGGGTTAGTGACAAGAGGTAACGATACGGCGCGCTGCCCATGGTAGCGAGGCTGATCCCACAGGGTCTGCCCTTAACTTCTTCAGTGATTAGCCAGCAGGACCAGTTAGCTTTTTATTTCACTAGTCCGTCAGCTTTTTCACTAGTCCATATTCCATACGAAATACGGACCACTTGGAGAGAATGTTGAGTGGTTCTCGGGTGTTTTAACTGGTATTTGGCCAGCAGACCTTTGTTAAGTGAGAACGCTGCCCCATAAAAACTGTATACTTTTGGCAAGAGTACATAATTCTCTTTAATGTGATATATTTTGCAATGTGTTTCCCATTTCATAGCACTAGGAAAGAAAGACACTAACTTATCATTCACAGGTTTGCCTGTAGGTACAGTACATGTATGTGTGTGTTCTACAGGAATCTCGTAGTTAGGCAGATGTGGGTTAAAAACGTTCCATAGCATTCGCAAGTTTCACGAGTATTCTGGGACCATGTTGGTCCCAACCCTGTTGAGTTTTACGTGTACGCGATTTCTGTTTCTTCAAATACTTTAGTTTAAGTTTATGGCTATAAAAATTAGTTTGTATTGTTGGGAAACTATGAAATATTTGAAAGTAAAAATAAATTTGACAAATCAACGAAGAAAACATGGGACGAAGACTTGACCTCCATTTCCAGTTACTTGTAAACAGTTAAGAATTTGCCCAACTGACGTTCATGTTATCATTAAACCTATGTAATGGTCATACTAATTTGGGCGTGATTCGCAAATGGGGTTTCCAAAAATAAAAGCAACCTCGTCCCACGTTTTAATTTTGTTTCAATATAAAAATTGAAATTGTATTTGTACCAAATTGCTATATGGATAGTTAGTTTCAAGAATCTTGTATGATACAATTTCAAAAGAAGATTTGATTTCAAAAATAATGCAGTCTTCGTTCGGCTTGTTTTTTCAATTTGGATACTCGCAAGACTTGCTCAGTCTATTGGCAATAAGGGATCTTTTCATGAACAACTAGCAAACAGTTCTTAAGCATTTTCACACCAATTTCTGAAATGTTCTTCTCACTCCAGATGATGATATCCAGCCCTATGCAGTTACGGAGAAACGCCCCGTCCCAAATGATGCACCAGCATGCGGCCCCAGCAGTAACAAAACAGAGGCAAACTACGCCAAGGTCAACAAGGCCCACAAGGCGACGTCAAGTCAAAGCAATAACAATGCCAGGACTGAGGTCAAGGCACCACCCATGAGCGACGACGAGCTACCAGTGTACGCTGTGGTCGAAAAGAAGGGTAAAGGTCAAGGTTCAAAGGCCATGAAGAGAGACAGCGCTCCAGCATTCCCTCCGACCCCGCAGGACATACAGGAAGATAGCTATCAATCAATTGAAGATATGCCACGGACCTCCGAGTCCAACACGGCCGCCATTGTCGGTGGAATGGTCCATGTGGACGAACAGCCCACTAGCAGTAGCCTCTGGCAAAAGAAAGAACACATGTACATTGATGTCGAATCAAATCAACCGAGTAAACCTTCCGAGAACACCAACAATGCAGTCGGAGGGGGTCACAGTTATGAAATAGTGAGCCTCGTGCCGCCGGCAACGTCCAGTAAAAAAGAAAAGCAGAAGGCCGCTAAGAAAGCCAAGAAGGAGTCCAAGAAAGAGAGGAAGCATTCAAAGGGGCCAATTCATGAGAAAAGTGGCGAGGGTAAAGGTGAAAAGCCAAAAGAGGCTGAGGGGAACTCGGTGTGGAAGCAGCAAGACGCGGCCGAAGGCAACGGAAATGCCAACGGAAACGCCAATAACAACACGGATGAATATGAAGACATCGTCTTTCCCCTCCAAGAGACCAGAATCTAAACCAATGCAGTAGGATCTGTCATCTGGGCCCAATTTCATAGAGCTGCTAAAGCACAAAAAGCAGCTACGCACTACAAAATTATGCTTACCAGAGTATTCGGTTACCAACCAAACTACCATATCACATGTACAATTTGTGACTGGTATTCTGCTCATTTCGGCTAAGCAGAAACTTGTCAAGCAGTTTTTTTCTGCTCAAGTTAGCTCTTTGAAGTTGTGCCCAGCATTAACAGTAAGACAAGCTTCTTGTTACTGTCCATCAGTCTCTATTAATGTGCATGATGTAAAACCTGAAGATCATGTTTTTATTTGTATAGCGCCCTCTCTTGGTCAATATTAACCCATCCAGGAATGTTCCATAAAAAATGAAAGTGCGTGTTGCTTTGCAAGTGCACCCTGCACAGTAACAAACGGGCAATCTAACACCCAAAATGGCGCTACCAAGATTTACACGTTTGGGGTGATGACGTCAGGTGAATTGGGTTACATCTTTTTCCATAACCGCAGTAATTCTAAGTGAAAAGTTTCTCAAAATGCATTATACCATCCAAAGCATTACCAAAGTCATTACCAAACGTATACACACCCTTTAAATGACAACAAAGTACTCTAAAGTCCATCCCTTAGAGTACATGTGCCAACAATTTAATTAAGCTTATAGTGGAGGACTTTGTTAAAATGGAGCTTTAGAAACGTCTAGCATCAGAGAGGCGATGTGAAAAATATTGCCTTTACTTTTTCTTTAAGTTTTTTTAGTTATGGGCTTCAGCTTTTAAACATTTTTAAATCAACTGAATTTTCTCGCTGTTAGTTGATTATGAAGTAAGCTGGATACATGTACATAAACATGGCTTGTCGATGAAAAGTTGACTGAACATAAAGCAAGGAACTGTTTTTGGTTTTAACGTTGTTACATTTGGATGGCATGGTTGGTTTGTGCGTAAAACGCTCGCCTCTTACCATTGTGGCCCTGGTTCGATTTCCGGCTAAGGCCATATGTGAGTAGAGTTGTGCGCTGGTTCTCTCCTATGCCACGAGGGTTTTTCTCCGGCACTGTCACGTTTTTCTCCATCCGGAAAAATCAAACAGTTTTGATCTCAGGATGTACTCCGGGTGCTATGGGTCAATGTGGCTGGCTGGCAAAGGGGCACTTGCATGTCAGCAGCTCGAACACGTTGTAGCCCTTTCCTTCGCAATTCAGCTTCTCAGCTGCGAGTAAAGTTGATTAGCCTCCCTAATTGTTGTTATTAACTCTTTCACTGCCCGCGTTGTTTTGTTTTTTGACCCTTAAATGCCCAGCTTTTTGAGGTTTTCAAAATTCTGTAAAAAGCTTCTGACTTACCATCCTGGGCTGCTACTTCCACCTCTGAATAAAAAAAAATAATCCTTTTCACTGTATGAATCAGCAAAATAATCAAAGACTTCTTCTGAAGTAAAGCGTGTACGTTTCCTGGGGGCTGCCATTGTTTCAAAGTGTAGTTACAAACAAGCAGACGATCGATCGACCTATGGCGGTATGGATCGTAGCTAAAAATGAATACTTTAGAAAAGCTTAGAAAATGAAATTAAACGATGCGCCATCTTGCAAGAACCCGAATAAAACCTAGAAAAAAAAGTCATACGTGTACGAAATTGTATAATACGTTAGAGTGATAATGCCCTCTCTTGATGACTTGGACCGTACATGTACAATTGATGGCACTTTTTGAGTACATGAAATAGAACGTACGTGTACGTTATTGGCACTTTCGGAATACATAAAATAGATCGTAGAAGTACGACCTTGGCACTAAAAGAGTTAATTAGCAACTTAAAATACATGCAGTTGACGACAATTAAATATAGAAATGACATAATGGAAAGAAAATGCTCAGTATTGAAATTTTTGTGTGTACATGTATGTAGATTTATTGTAGCCAGTTTTTAATATTGCCCCATTTGTAAATATAAAAAAAAGCTATATTTTATGAAGGTTTAAGCTTGTATGCGTAGATTTTTAATCATGTTAAACGGGAAAAAAAGTTAAACTTTTTATACATACAGTACACATTTAACCTTGTATTCTAAATGTAATAACAGGATATAATGGAGAAATTATGTACACAGTTTCAGTATGGTGCAGTTTTATCAAGGTGCGTTAATGTAATTAGTGATTACCTGTAGAATATTTCTGTATCTGTTTTACATAATATTTTCCATGCACGGTCGGGATCCAGTTTCACTGCTCTGCTTACCGCGGAATTCTGCGCTTGCAATGCCAATAAAGCACATAATACTGGGGGCTTTTTGGGACAATAGGTGGCAGCAGACTTACCAGGTAAATCCATTGTTCTCCTGTAATGTGCGCATGCTCGGAACTAAGTAAACAATGGAAATTTACCTGGTAAGTCTGCTGCCACCTAGTGTTCCAAAGTCTCCCATTCTGTGGTCTGTAAGCGCTTCGTGTGGTAAGCAGAGCCATGAAATTTGGCCTTGATCAGCGACAGATCTGTTGAGTGTAGGAAACCTCATCAAATACATGAATGTTTACATGTATGGATGAACATGTGGACCAACCTCGTTCCCAAGGTGTGCCGAACAGTACGAGGTTGACTGCTCTCTCACCCTGGTATTGGATCATTTGCATATCCAACATTTTTGGATACATATGCAAATTAGAATTGTCTGGCTGTGAACATGGTGAATTGTAGGTTTCTTCTTGAAAATTCCCTATTACTGTTTTTTCTTAATTTGTTTACAAAACAAACTATTTTTGATATATTAACCAATCACACCTGGGGTTGATTTCACAAAGAGCTATGACTGATCTTAAGATGTGTATCGATCTTAAGTGGTTTTTCCCGTACACCGATGTGTGGAAAGCAATGTATACTCAGTACTTTCCCGGGTACTGTGAAAAAAAAAATCCACAGGCATATTACTCGGGTGGGATTCAATTTTGTTCACAGGACTCGGGGAAAGTACTGAGTACACAGCTGTTTACACACATTGGTGTTTGGGTAAAACCAATTAATATCCTTTAACCCCGATCTAAAACTGAAACTTCCTTCCTTGTCTTCTCTCCATTTGGGTTCTTGGCTAGTACAGTGATTAAGTCCGCTTTTCTAAAAGTCCTTGGCTTCACAGCCAGAATAAATAAAATAAAATAAAATGAATTGAAAAATTAACATCTTTTAAATTTATTCCATTTGTTAACCATCGGTCCTTGATCGAATTAGCTCAGTGGACAGCTCATCTTTAACTTGAGATGAATTTAAGTGCTTTGTGAAATCATGCCCAGATCACTTTTACTGTACTCTTGACTTCGTTTTGAACTTATCAGCTTACATTGTACGTGTATGTGTGTGTATGCTTGAAGTTTCATTGTAATGAACATAGATAAACATTATTGGTTTTTAGAACAATTCATGATGGGGAAGGTGGGGGGGGGGGGAGTGTAAAACAGTAAATGTAAGGTGTGGCTTCTGTCATGGTTTTTTTTTGGGGGGGCAGGCAGAGGAAAAATTTGATCACAATTGGACATGATGATTTAACACTTCTCAGGTTGATTGGTTACTCTACCATCTTTTTAAAAAATATGCAACTTATGAAACTTATACCACAAATGTTGGCTTTGAAAAAGTTACGAGCAAGAATATTGTGTGTGGGGGGGGGGAATCGTGCATATTTTGCACATTGTACCCCTCCCCCTCCCTCTCCCCGGTCCTGATAGTGTTAAGTTGTACCCAACGGGGGAATTCTCCAGAAAAGGGAACAATATTGAGCAAGGAAGGAAATTAGAAGGAACCCACAAACCACATCCGTAAGGTTATTTGTACATAATATACCCACTATTTTGTGCACAGAATTTAACCAGAACTCCTTTTCTTAACCATATCAAAGCATTTCTTATGAGAAACAAATTTCCTTTTGAAAACTTGAAACATTGCAAGGAATATGAAAGGGAGGTCCATTTTGTAGTATTTTTGTATAAATCCCAAATGAAAACAACTGATTCAATGCAATTCTGCGTTTGAGCTAAACTGGATAAAAGGCAGTGTGGTTTAGAGTAGCAATACTTCACACCTTTGTACATTTTTATCAGGAGGGTAAGACAAGTCACTCTGCAAACATGCATCTAAAGTGGGGAATGCTTACGAAAAAAAGCTGTTTGACAAATCACAGCGTCAAGTAGACTTGTGGACAAGTTGTTTCATGTTTCTCATGGTGATAATGGCTCTCAAACGACAATACCGTTTGTTGCATGACTGCTGTTCTCGCAATACTTCTGCTCCTGCAAGACCTCTGCTCTCGCAACTACGGCCCCATTTAACATTTAAGATAGTTGAATGAAGGAAGTAGTCGGGAGCTAGCAGTCTTGCGAGAGCCATTTCGCTATCACCGCGACAAATAGTATTGTCATGTGAGAGTCATTATGCTGTCACCGTGACAAACAGTATTGTCATGTGAGAGTCATTATGCTGTCACCGTGACAAACAGTATTGTCATGTGAGAGTCATTATGCTGTCACCGCGACAAACAGTATTGTCATGTGAGAGTCATTATGCTATCACCGCGACAAATAGTATTGTCATGTGAGAACTATTTCGCTTTTACCGCAACAGACAGTTGTCATGTGAGTCATTATTCTATCACCGCGACGGACAGTATTGTCATGTGATAGTCATTGTGCTGTCACCGCAAAAATAGTATTGTCATGTGAGAGTCATTATGCTGTCACCGTGACAAACAGTATTGTCATGTGAGAGTCATTACTATATCATCGTGATAAATAGCATTGTCATGTGAGAGTGATATGCTGTCACCGCGACAATCAGTATTGTCATGTGAGAGTCATTATTATATCACCGTGACAAATAGTGTTGTCATGTGAGAGTCATTATTCTATCACCGTGACAAATAGTATTGTCATGTAAGAGTCATTATGCTGTCACCATGACAAATAGTATTGTCATGTGAGAGTCATTATGCTGTCACCGTGACAAATATTATTGTCATACGAGAGTCATTATTCTATCACTGTGACAAACAGTATTATCATGTGAGAGTCATTATGCTGTCACCTCGACAAACAGTATTTTCATGTGAGAGTCATTATTCTATCACTGTGACAAACAGTATTATCATGTGAAAGTCATTATGCTGTCACCGTGACAAACAGTATTTTCATGTGAGTCATTATTCTATCACTGTGACAAACAGTATTGTCATGTGAGAGTTATTATGCTATCAATGCGACAACCAGTTTTGTCATGTGAGAGTAATTATTCTATCACTGTGACGAACAGTATTGTCATGTGAGAGTCATTATGCTATCACCGCAACATCCAGTTTTGTCATGTGAGAGTCATTATTCTGTCACTGTGACAAATAGTATTGTCATGGAGAGTCATTAATCTATCACTGTAAACAGTTATGCTGTCACCGTGACAAACAGTATCGTCATGTGAGAGTCATTATGCTGTCACCGTGACAAATAGTATAGTCGTATGAGAATCCAGCGCTATCAACGCGACAGACAGTATTGTTTGGTGAGGGTCATTTTTCCATCCCTGCGACAGACAGTATGTTCCTGTGAGAGCCATTGTGCTATCACTGCGACAAACACTATAGTCGCATAAGAGACGTAATGCTTCCACCGCGACAAAGAGTATAGTCGAATGCACGCCAGTCTGCTATCGTTGTGACAAACAGTATTGTCACGTGAGGGCCGTTAGGCTACCACTGTGATAAACATTTTAACGACTTGTCCACAGCACAAGCTGAGTCCATATGTCAATTAACTTGTATTTAATTGGACCCGGTGGTGACATTATGTATATATTCACCTAATTTACATATTCATGAGTGGTAAAAGCTTCCATCATGTAAGAAATCTTTGTAGATTAGAAAAAATCTATTTTCATTAATTTGTTTTATATGCAATTATATGCTCCATTGTTTTAAATTGTTATGTACATTTAATTGTTGTCATTGCTTTCCTGTAATTTAAGTGATTTTCTGAAAACAAATTTGTTTGCTTATTTTTTTTCATTTTTAAATTGTGACAATTTTGATAGCATCATGTGTATTAGACTTAATTGAAGTCTGAAGTAACTTTGTTGTCAAATTTACTTAAAAAGAAATTATTGTCCTTGCCTTGCTTTTTTTTAATTGAAATTCAATCTTATTTAAATCAATTTTATCTTTAACTTGAGATTTTTTGCTTCAAAATTGTCTTTCATTTTAGCAAAAAAGTTTGATAAAGTTTTTTATTGAAAAGGACTTGTACATATACATGTATTAGAAAATAAGTGCATCACAAAACTGAATTTGACCTTGGAGCCCCTCTTTAACGATTCCAAAAACTTTTATTATATATAAGGGAATTTGAAACCAGTCGTTACGAGGTTTTTTGTTTTCATTTCACATGCTGCCATGGGCTTGGATATTGGCGCAAACACATTGATGCCAAAATCAGGCACCTATCTGAAATTGTATTGATATCAATCTGGGCCCAATTTCATGGCTCTGCTTACCGTAAGCAAAGAATCAACGCTTATGGAGGAAGCAGGGAATTTCGCGCTTACGTCAAGCGTATTTAACAGCTTGCAGGGCCTAATTTCATGGCACTGCTCACCGTGGAACTCTGTGCTTACGGACCATAGAAGTGTGTGCTTGACAGGGCACCGTAAGCACATAATTTCACGGTAAGCAGAGCCATGAAATATGGGCCCAGGTAATTTTGTGCTTGTGCATCCTCTACGTTACTAGGCAATTCTTCGCTTACAGTGCTTGCGCAGAAATTAGGCACTTGCCCTGTAAGCGAAGAATGGTGATGCCAAGCACAGAATTTGGCGGTAAGCAGAGCCATGAAATTGGGCCCCAATGCACATCTGCACCATGCTTTATGTTCCCATACAATAACACAATATTTTCCTCTCGTACAGAAGTACCCCCCTAAAATCCTCTAAAGAATTCCTGAGATTCCAAGCACACAATGAAGACACAATTAGAAGGGGGGGGGGTGTACCACCATGCCCCATCACCAAATATGTACAACATGACATGACAGACATGATTTCTTGTATTTGGAATGGTAATTTTCATATGAAAGAATTTCAACATGCCAAGGTTTCCCAGATCAAATCACATAACTGCTTGCTTTCTTAAATTCTCCTCTTACATTGTTTGTCTGTGTTGCATCAAATATAATTTTAATTTCTGTATATGAATTGCCATGTTTAAAAAAATGCTTGTGTTATTTTGTTTTTAATTGCCAAATGCATATAAATATTCAATTCTCAATGGTGGATTTTATTGTAACAGCTTATAACTTGTACTTAAATTGTTTCAAATTAAAAAAAGGCGGTTAAGGTTTGTAGAGAATTAACTGTTCATGTAAGAAGGAAATGATTTGGGACTGTGTGTGTGTATGTGTTGGGGGCCAGTGGATTGGCTTGTTTGATTACGGTTTGAAAAACCTGCAAGCTTTTAAAATGATATCAAATCACACGACTCATCTTAAAGGGAAGGTTTACCTTTGGTAATTACTCCAAAAAATAATGAACATCAAAAGTTACTTGGTAAAGAGCACTGGAGAACTGTTATAAAAGATTGCCAGAATCGATTCCCTTTGAAGTAATATAGTTTTAGAGAAAGGGGTAACTTTTCACCCCAAAATTTGAATCTGAGAAAGGCTTCAGTCAGGCATCTAAAAGCACACAATTCTATGCAACAAGGGTGTTTTTTCTGTTGTTATTTTCTTGCAATTTCAATGACCAATTAAGCCAAAATGTTCACACGTTTGTTATTTTGTTCATAGGCTATATGTTGGGATACACCAATTGTAGAAAATACTGGTCTTTGACAATTACCAAAAGCATACTCTGGCATTTATGTATAGCCATCAGTCATAAGGAAAACGCACTGTTTGCACGAATCTAAAACAATTTTTCCCATCTTCTTTAAGTTATTTCTTCTTCTTTGGGTCTGTATAGATATAAATAATTAAAAGAATTTGTTTCTTCAGTGTTTTTGAAAAAAAAAAAATATTCAGGAGGCTAGCTGTTTTTTATATATATATATTTTTTAACAGTATAGGCCTATACCCCAGGGATTTGTAAACAAATGCATTGGGGTCAAATATTCACTCCGTCTGAACGTTTTTGAGACAAGTGTAAGTTTGGAAATGGCTTTATTAGTGTCACTCTTTCAACCGTTTGATAAAGTGTTGCAAAGAATTTAAATGTAAAAATTGAAAATTCAAATTTGGTTCACAATGTAGACTGTAATTTTCAGCAAGACTACTTCCCCGATTCGTGAAAGAGATAAAGGGTCTGTGTATACAGTCATTTGGTAATTAGGTAATGACTCTGAAAATTAATGGCAATAAAAACTTACTTGGTTAGAAGCACAGCAGCTTCTGATAGAATGCATTTTGGGAAACTTTTCTCTTCGAAGTACTGCGGTTATGGAAAAATATATCACTTTTTATCCCAACAAATTTGAATCTGAGAAGCGTTACTGCAGTAACGTTTCTCAGATTGTGTATTCCAATTGCAGATTATTTTCCTGCGTGGACACAACCGCTCCAGATTTTCGGCAATATCTCAAAAACGCTACCACCTTTTGAAATGAAATTTCACAGGTTAGTTTTATGGTATAAAATTATGTCTACAACTAAGTGGGATTGAAACAAACAGTGGGTTCCAATTACCAAACGTATACAATCCTTTAAGGTGAGTATAAGATCGTGTCTGAACAGGCCGCTACAGCTACGGCTACAGCTATACTTCCGTGTCATCACGCATTGATGCTGGACTTGCCCCTTGTGATTTTCCAAATTTTTGACCCAAATTTGATAGAAATGCTGGACTTGCCCCTTGTGGGTTTTTTCCCTTTCACCTTTGACCCAAATTTGATAAAAATGCTGGACCTTGGCCTACCCCTTGTCATTTTTCTAAAAATGGTTACCAAAATTTGATAGAAATGCTCGTCTAAACCCCTTGTGATTTTTTTCAATTTAGTTACCCAAATTTGATAAAAATGCTGGACTGAGGCCCCTTCCCCTTGCGATTGTTTCAGTTTTGACCCCAAATTGATGAAAATTGCTAGACTTACCCCCTTGTGATTTTTTCAACTTTTGACCCAAATGTGGAAAAAAAAAATGCTGGACTTACTAAACCTTATGGATTTTTGTAATGTTTGACCCAAATTTGATACGAATGCTAGACTTACCGCTTGTTTTTTTTGAACTTTTGTATAAAATTTGAAAAACAAATGCTGGACATATACCTTGTGATTTTCTCAATCTTGCTAGTGACCCAAATTTGTGTACAAATTGATAACAATGCTAGACTTAGGCCCTACACCTTGTGATTTTTAAAATATTTTTTGCCACATTTTCATATGTCAGTATTTCCGCAAAATTAGCTGAAATCAAGGGTCAAGTGATATCAACAGGCATCAGTGGTTCCTATTGAGCAGAAAGTCGCAACTTGAAATTTGGTCCAAATTTAAAAACAATGCCGGACTTACCCCTTATTATTTTTTAAATTTTTGGCCTTAAAATATCAATATTTCCGCAAATTTGGCTGAAATCGTGGGTTAAGTTAAATATTACTGCTACTGCATCATTGTAATGCATAAAATCACAACTGAAAACTTGGCCCAAATTTGATGAAAACGCTGGGCTTACTTGCCCCTTACGACGAAAATGTGTTTAGTAAAATCAGTAAAATAATTTTGAATAAATATATTATTTCCCCAGAGAAAAGAAACCTCCGAGATTTGTTTACATTGTGTTTTCCTTTAATTATTCTTTAAAGAAGCAAGTGGCACCGTAGCTAGGCGAAGAACGTATTGGACTGGGAGCCACGAGACCCGGGTTCAATTCCCCGCTTGTGTCTTTTTCTATTTTGCTTGGACGCAGTGAATCATTTAAGTAGTATTTAAAATCACCTCCAAACACCAACGGGCACTGTGGTGCACTGGATTGTTCAATTGCGTGCAGTCCAGAGCTGGGAGACCCGGTTCGAATCCTACCCGTACCCAAAGGGACATGACTTTTACTGCTGGCCGCTGTAATGGATTGGGGTTCCGTCATGCCTCTCCCCAAAATAGGTAGGGTGAATATTCCGGGTCGGAAAGCGAAAGGAGGGACCGGGACTAGCCAATCCCAGAAAGGAACTATATGGGTGATCACCCTGCTGGTTCGACCAGACTTTGAGTCCCCTGAACGCCTGGTCGTCACTCCGACTAACTTTCTGCACAAATTTACTTTAATTTTAATTAATTTTATCAATCTATATACCATATTATTTCGACTGGCTTTTTTTGTATACAATCACAAGGTCAGGGGGGGGAGCCTTGCATTTTTGTCAAAAATGGGCTGAAAATGGATAAAGTCACAAGGAGTAAGCCTTGCATTTTTGTAGAAATTGGGCTAAAATCGGATAGAATCACAAGAGGTAAGCCTTGCATTTTTGTCCTAAATGGGCTGAAATTTGATAAAATCAGAAGGGATAAGCCTTGCATTTTTGTCAAAAAAAGGCTAATATCTGATAAAAATCACAAGGGGTAAGCAATGCGTTTTTGTCGAAAATGGGCTAAATTCTGATAAAATCACAAAGGGTAAGCCTTGCATTTTTGTCAAAAATGAGCTGAAATTTGATAAAATCACAAGGGGTAGTAAGCCTTGCATTTTTCTCGAAATTCGGCCAAAAATCGGATAAAATCACAAGGGGGTAAGCCTTGCATTTATGTAGAAATTGGGCTAAAATCGGATAAAATCACAAGGGGTAAGCCTTGCATTTTTGTCAAAAACGAGCTGAAACTTGATAAAATCACAAGGGGTAAGCCTTGCTTTTTTGTCAAAATTGGGCCAAAAATCGGATAAAATCACAAGGGGGTAAGCCTTGCATTTATGTAGAAATTGGGCTAAAATCGGATAAAATCACAAGGGGTAAGCCTTGCATTTTTGTCAAAAACGAGCTGAAACTTGATAAAATCACAAGGGGTAAGCCTTGCATTTTTGTCGAAATTGGGCAGATATTAGATTAAGTCACAAGGGAGCCTTGTATTTTTGTGAAAAATGGGCTGAAATTTGATTAAATCACAAGGGGTATGCCTTGCATTTTGGTCAAAATGAATGGGCTAAAATCGGATAAAATCACAAGGGGATAATAGGCCTTGTATTTTTGTGAAAAATGGGCTGAAATTTGATTAAATCACAAGGGGTATGCCTTGCAATTTGGTCAAAATGAATGAGCTAAAATCTGATAAAATCACAAGGGGTAAGCCTTGCATTTTTGTCAAAAATGAGCTGAAATTTGATAAAATCACAAGGGGTAATCCTTGCATTTTTGTCAAAAATGAGCTGAAATTTGATAAAATCACAAAGGGTAAGCCTTGCATTCTTGTCGAAATTGACCCAAAATCGGATAAATCACAAGGGGTAATCCTTGCATTTTTGTCAAATATGAGCTGAAATTTGATAAAATCACAAGAGGTAAGCCTTGCATTTTTGTCAAAATTGGGCCAAAAATCGGATAAAGTCACAATGGGTAAGAAAATTGATTAAATCACAAGGGGTAGGCCTTGTTTTTTTGTGGAAAATGGGCTGAAATTTGATAAAATCACAAGGGGTGAGCCTTGTATTTTTGTCAAAAATGAGCTGAAAGTTGATAACATCACAAGGGGTAGGCCTTGCATTTTTGTAGAAATTGGGACAAAATCGGATAAAATCACAAGGGGTAAGACTTGCAGTTTTGTCGAAAATGTGCTGAAAAGCCTTGCATTTTTGTCAAAAATTAGCTGAAATTTGATAACATCACAAGGGGTAAGCCTTGTCGAAAATGGGCTAAAATCGGATAAAATCACAAGAGGTAAGCCTTTCATTTTTGTCAAAAAAGAGCTGAAATTTGATAAAATCACAAGGGGTAGGCCTAAGCCTTGCATTTTTGTAGAAATTGGGACAACATCGGCTAAAATCACAAGGGGTAAGCCTTGCATTTTTGTCGAAAATGAGCTGAAATTTGATTAAATCACAAGGGATAAGCCTTGCATTTTTGTCGAAATTGGGCAGAAATTTGATTAAGTCACATGGGGTGAGCCTTGTATTTTTGTGAAAAAATGGGCTGAAATTTGATAAAATCACAAGGGGTAAGCCTTGCAATTTTGTCAAAAATGAGCTGAAATTTGATAAAAGCACTAGGGGTAAGTCTTGTATTTTTGTGGAAAATGGGCTGAAATTTGATAACATCACAAGGGGTAAGCCTTGCATTTTTGTCGAAAAAAAGATGAAATTTGATTAAATCACAAGGGGTTAGCCTTGTATTTTTGTGGAAAATGGGCTGAAATTTGATAACATCACAAGGGGTAAGCCTTGCATTTTTGTCAAAAATGAGCTGAAATTTGATTAAATCACAAGGGGTAAGCCTTGCAGTTTTGTCGAAAATGAACTGAAATTTGATTAAATGACAAGGGGTAATCCTTGTATTTTTGTGGAAAATGGGCTGAAATTTGATAAAATCACAAGGGGTAAGCCTTGCGTTTTGTCAAAAATGAGCTGAAATTTGATAAAATCACAAGGGGTAAGCCTTGTTGAAAATGGGCTTAAATCACAAGAGGTAAGCCTTGCATTTTTGTCAAAAAGAGCTGAAATTTGATAAAATCACAAGGGGTAGGCCTAAGCCTTGCATTTTTGTAGAAATTGGGACAAATTCGGCTAAAATCACAAGGGGGTAAGCCTTGCATTTTTGTCGAAAATGAGCTGAAATTTGATTAAATCACAAGGGGTATAAGCCTTGCATTTTTGTCAAAAACGAGCTGAAATTTATTAAAATCACAAGGGGTAGGACTAAAGCCTTGCATTTTTGTCGAAATTTGGCAGAAATTTGATTTAGTCACATGGGGTGAGCCTTGTATTTTTGTGAAAAATGGGCTGAAATTTGATTAAATCACCAGGTGTAAGCATTGTATTTTTGTGGAAAATGGGCTGAAATTTGATTAAATCACAAGAGGTAAGCCTTGTATTTTTTGCGAAAAAGAGCTGAAATTTGATTAAATCACAAGGGGTAAGCCTTGTATTTTTGTGGAAAATGGGCTGAAATTTGATAAAATCACAAGGGGTAAGCCTTGCATTTTTGTCAAAAATGAGCTGAAATTTGATAAAATCACAAGAGGTAGGCCCTAAGCCTTGCATTTTTGTCGAAATTGGGCAGAAATTTGATGAAGTCACATGGGGTGAGCCTTGCATTTTTGTCAAAAATTAGCTGAAATTTGATAACATGACAAGGGGTAAGCCTTGTCGAAAATGGGCTAAAATCGGCTAAAATCACAAGAGGTAAGCCTTGCATTTTTGTCAAAAAGAGCTGAAATTTGATAAAATCACAAGGGGTAGGCCTAAGCCTTGCATTTTTGTAGAAATTGGGACAAAATCGGCTAAAATCACAAGGGGGTAAGCCTTGCATTTTTGTCGAAAATGAGCTGAAATTTGATTAAATCACAAGGGGTATAAGCCTTGCATTTTTGTCAAAAACGAGCTGAAATTTATTAAAATCACAAGGGGTAGGACTAAAGCCTTGCATTTTTGTCGAAATTTGGCAGAAATTTGATTTAGTCACATGGGGTGAGCCTTGTATTTTTGTGAAAAATGGGCTGAAATTTGATTAAATCACAAGGTGTAAGCATTGTATTTTTGTCAAAAATGAGCTGAAATTTGATAAAATCACAAGAGGTAGGCCCTAAGCCTTGCATTTTTGTCGAAATTGGGCAGAAATTTGATGAAGTCACATGGGGTGAGCCTTGCATTTTTGTCAAAAATTAGCTGAAATTTGATAACATGACAAGGGGTAAGCCTTGTCGAAAATGGGCTAAAATCGGCTAAAATCACAAGAGGTAAGCCTTGCATTTTTGTCAAAAAAGAGCTGAAATTTGATAAAATCACAAGGGGTAGGCCTAAGCCTTGCATTTTTGTAGAAATTGGGACAACATCGGCTAAAATCACAAGGGGTAAGCCTTGCATTTTTGTCGAAAATGAGCTGAAATTTGATTAAATCACAAGGGATAAGCCTTGCATTTTTGTCGAAATTGGGCAGAAATTTGATTAAGTCACATGGGGTGAGCCTTGTATTTTTGTGAAAAAATGGGCTGAAATTTGATAAAATCACAAGGGGTAAGCCTTGCAATTTTGTCAAAAATGAGCTGAAATTTGATAAAAGCACTAGGGGTAAGTCTTGTATTTTTGTGGAAAATGGGCTGAAATTTGATAACATCACAAGGGGTAAGCCTTGCATTTTTGTCGAAAAAAAGATGAAATTTGATTAAATCACAAGGGGTTAGCCTTGTATTTTTGTGGAAAATGGGCTGAAATTTGATAACATCACAAGGGGTAAGCCTTGCATTTTTGTCAAAAATGAGCTGAAATTTGATTAAATCACAAGGGGTAAGCCTTGCAGTTTTGTCGAAAATGAGCTGAAATTTGATTAAATTACAAGGGGTAAGCCTTGTATTTTTGTGGAAAATGGGCTGAAATTTGATAAAATCACAAGGGGTAAGCCTTGCGTTTTGTCAAAAATGAGCTGAAATTTGATAAAATCACAAGGGGTAAGCCTTGTTGAAAATGGGCTTAAATCACAAGAGGTAAGCCTTGCATTTTTGTCGAAAATGAGCTGAAATTTGATTAAATCACAAGGGGTATAAGCCTTGCATTTTTGTCAAAAACGAGCTGAAATTTATTAAAATCACAAGGGGTAGGACTAAAGCCTTGCATTTTTGTCGAAATTTGGCAGAAATTTGATTTAGTCACATGGGGTGAGCCTTGTATTTTTGTGAAAAATGGGCTGAAATTTGATTAAATCACAAGGTGTAAGCATTGTATTTTTGTGGAAAATGGGCTGAAATTTGATTAAATCACAAGGGGTAAGCCTTGTATTTTTTGCGAAAAAGAGCTGAAATTTGATTAAATCACAAGGGGTAAGCCTTGTATTTTTGTGGAAAATGGGCTGAAATTTGATAAAATCACAAGGGGTAAGCCTTGCATTTTTGTCAAAAATGAGCTGAAATTTGATAAAATCACAAGAGGTAGGCCCTAAGCCTTGCATTTTTGTCGAAATTGGGCAGAAATTTGATGAAGTCACATGGGGTGAGCCTTGCATTTTTGTCAAAAATTAGCTGAAATTTGATAACATGACAAGGGGTAAGCCTTGTCGAAAATGGGCTAAAATCGGCTAAAATCACAAGAGGTAAGCCTTGCATTTTTGTCAAAAAGAGCTGAAATTTGATAAAATCACAAGGGGTAGGCCTAAGCCTTGCATTTTTGTAGAAATTGAGACAAAATCGGCTAAAATCACAAGGGGTAAGCCTTGCATTTTTGTCGAAAATGAGCTGAAATTTGATTAAATCACAAGGGATAAGCCTTGCATTTTTGTCGAAATTGGGCAGAAATTTGATCAAGTCACATGGGGTGAGCCTTGTATTTTTGTGAAAAATGGGCTGAAATTTGATAGAATCACAAGGGGTAAGCCTTGCATTTTTGTCGAAAAAAAGATGAAATTTGATTAAATCACAAGGGGTTAGCCTTGTATTTTTGTGGAAAATGGTCTGAAATTTGATAATATCACAAGGGGTAAGCCTTGCATTTTTGTCAAAAATGAGCTGAAATTTGATAACATCACAAGAGGTAAGCCTTGTTGAAAATGGGCTTAAATCACAAGAGGTATTTTTGTCAAAAAGAGCTGAAATTTGATAAAATCACAAGGGGTAGGCCTAAGCCTTGCATTTTTGTCGAAATTGGGACAAAATCGGATAAAATCACAAGGGGTAAGCCTTGCATTTTTGTCGAAAATGAGCTGAAATTTGATTAAATCACAAGGGGTATAAGCCTTGCATTTTTGTCAAAAACGAGCTGAAATTTATTAAAATCACAAGGGGTAGGACTAAGCCTTGCATTTTTGTCGAAATTGGGCAGAAATTTGATATAAGTCACATGGGGTGAGCCTTGTATTTTTGTGAAAAATGGGCTGAAATTTGATTAAATCACAAGGGTTAAGTTTTGTATTTTTGTGGAAAATGGGCTGAAATTTGATTAAATCACAAGGGGTAAGCCTTGTATTTTTTGCGAAAAAGAGCTGAAATTTGATTAAATCACAAAGGGTAAGCCTTGTATTTTTGTGGAAAATGGGCTGAAATTTGATAAAATCACAAGGGGTAAGCCTTGCATTTTTGTCAAAAATGAGCTGAAATTTGATAAAATCACAAGAGGTAGGCCCTAAGCCTTGCATTTTTGTCGAAATTGGGCAGAAATTTGATGAAGTCACATGGGCTGAGCCTTGTATTTTTGTGAAAAATGGGCTGAAATTTGATAAAATCACAAGGCGTAAAGCCTTGCATTTTTGTCAAAAATTAGCTGAAATTTGATAACATCACAAGGGGTAAGCCTTGTCGAAAATGGGCTAAAATCGGATAAAATCACAAGAGGTAAGCCCTGCATTTTTGTCAAAAAAGAGCTGAAATTTGATAAAATCACAAGGGGTAGGCCTAAGCCTTGCATTTTTGTAGAAATTGGGACAAAATCGGCTAAAATCACAAGGGGGTAAGCCTTGCATTTTTGTCGAAAATGAGCTGAAGTTTGATAAAATCACAAGAGGTAGGCCCTAAGCCTTGCATTTTTGTCGAAATTGGGCAGAAATTTGATTAAGTCACATGGGGTGAGCCTTGTATTTTTGTGAAAAATGGGCTGAAATTTGATAAAATCACAAGGGGTAAGCCTTGCATTTTTGTCAAAAATGAGCTGAAATTTGATAAAATCACAAGGGGTAAGCCTTGTATTTTTTCTGGAAAATGGGCTGAAATTTGATAGAATCACAAGGGGTAAGCCTGGCATTTTTGTCGAAAAAAGGATGAAATTTGATTAAATCACAAGGGGTTAGCCTTGTATTTTTGTGGAAAATGGGCTGAAACTTGATAACATCACAAGGGGTAAGCCTTGCATTTTTGTCAAAAATGAGCTGAAATTTGATTAAATCACAAGGGGTAAGCCTTGCAGTTTTGTCGAAAATGAGCTGAAATTTGATTAAATTACAAGGGGTAATCCTTGTATTTTTGTGGAAAATGGGCTGAAATTTGATAAAATCACAAGGGGTAAGCCTTGCATTTTTGTCAAAAATGAGCTGAAATTTGATAAAATCACAAGGGGTAAGCCTTGCATTTTTGTGGAAAATGGGCTGAAATTTGATAGAATCACAAGGGGTAAGCCTTGCATTTTTGTCGAAAAAAAGATGAAATTTGATTAAATCATAAGGGGTTAGCCTTGTATTTTTGTGGAAAATGGGCTGAAATTTGATAAAATCACAAGAGGTAGGCCCTAAGCCTTGCATTTTTGTCGAAATTGGGCAGAAATTTGATTAAGTCACATGGGGTGAGCCTTGTATTTTTTGTGAAAAATGGGCTGAAATTTGATGAAATCACAAGGGGTGCCTTGCATTTTTGTCAAAAATGAGCTGAAATTTGATTAAATTACAAGGGGTAATCCTTGTATTTTTGTGGAAAATGGGCTGAAATTTGATAAAATCACAAGGGGTAAGCCTTGCATTTTTGTCAAAAATGAGCTGAAATTTGATAAAATCACAAGGGGTAAGCCTTGCATTTTTGTGGAAAATGGGCTGAAATTTGATAGAATCACAAGGGGTAAGCCTTGCATTTTTGTCGAAAAAAAGATGAAATTTGATTAAATCATAAGGGGTTAGCCTTGTATTTTTGTGGAAAATGGGCTGAAATTTGATAAAATCACAAGAGGTAGGCCCTAAGCCTTGCATTTTTGTCGAAATTGGGCAGAAATTTGATTAAGTCACATGGGGTGAGCCTTGTATTTTTGTGAAAAATGGGCTGAAATTTGATAAAATCACAAGGGGTGCCTTGCATTTTTGTCAAAAATGAGCTGAAATTTGATAAAATCACAAGGGGTAAGCCTTGTATTTTTTCTGGAAAATGGGCTGAAATTTGATAGAATCACAAGGGGTAAGCCTGGCATTTTTGTCGAAAAAAGGATGAAATTTGATTAAATCACTAAGGGGTTAGCGTTGTATTTTTGTGGAAAATGGGCTGAAATTTGATAACATCACAAGGGGTAAGCCTTGCATTTTTGTCAAAAATGAGCTGAAATTTGATTAAATCACAAGGGGTAAGCCTTGCAGTTTTGTCGAAAATGAGCTGAAATTTGATTAAATTACAAGGGGTAATCCTTGTATTTTTGTGGGAAATGGGCTGAAATTTGATAAAATCACATGGGGTAAGCCTTGCATTTTTGTCAAAAATGAGCTGAAATTTGATAAAATCACAAGGGGTAAGCCTTGCATTTTTGTGGAAAATGGGCTGAAATTTGATAGAATCACAAGGGGTAAGCCTTGCATTTTTGTCGAAAAAAAGATGAAATTTGATTAAATCACAAGGGGTTAGCCTTGTATTTTTGTGGAAAATGGGCTGAAATTTGATAACATCACAAGGGGTAAGCCTTGCATTTTTGTCAAAAATGAGCTGAAATTTGATTAAATCACAAGGGGTAAGCCTTGCAGTTTTGTCGAAAATGAGCTGAAATTTGATTAAATTACAAGGGGTAATCCTTGTATTTTTGTGGAAAATGGGCTGAAATTTGATAAAATCACAAGGGGTAAGCCTTGTTGAAAATGGGCTTAAATCAGAAGAGTTAAGCCTTGCATTTTTGTCAAAAAGAGCTGAAATTTGATAAAATCACAAGGGGTAGGCCTAAGCCTTGCATTTTTGTAGAAATTTGGACAAAATCGGATAAAATCACAAGGGGTAAGCCTTGCATTTTTGTCGAAAATGAGCTGAAATTTGATTAAATCACAAGGGGTATAAGCCTTGCATTTTTGTCAAAAACGAGCTGAAATTTATTAAAATCACAAGAGGTAGGCCTAAGCCTTGCATTTTCGTCGAAATTGGGCAGAAATTTGATTAAGTCACATGGGGTGAGCCTTGTATTTTTGTGAAAAATGGGCTGAAATTTGATTAAATCACAAGGGGTAGGCTAAGCCTTGTATTTTTGTGGAAAATGGGCTGAAATTTGATTAAGTCACAAGCGGTAAGCCTTGTATGTTTTGCGAAAAAGAGCTGAAATTTGATTAAATCACAAGGGGTAAGGCTTGTATTTTTGTGGAAAATGGGCTGAAACTTATTAAAATCACAAGGGGTAGGCCTAAGCCTTGCATTTTTGTCAAAATTGGGCAGAAATTTGATTAAGTCACATGGGGTGAGCCTTGTATTTTTGTGAAAAATGGGCTGAAATTTGATTAAATCACAAGGGGTAAGCCTTGTATTTTTTGTGGAAATTGAGCTGAAATTTGATAAAATTACAAGGGGTAAGCCTTGCATTTTTGTCGGAAATGAGCTGAAATTTGATTAAATCACAAGGGGTAGGCCTAAGCCTTGTATTTTTGTGGAAAATGGGCTGAAATTTGATAAAATCACAAGGGGTAAGCCTTGCTTTTTTGTCAAAAATGAGCTGAAATTGGATAAAATCAGAAGGGGTTAGCCTTGCATTTTTGTCGAAATTGGGCTGAAATTTGAATAAAGAAACTTGACCCTTGATTTAAAAAAAAAATTCTCAAGGTGTAAGGCCTAAGTCTAGCATTTCTATCTATTTTGGAACAAATTTGATAAAAATGCTGGACTTACCCCATGTTGTTTTTTTCTTCCAATTTTTAACCCAAATTTGATAAAATGAGACCGTAGTCGAGAGAGCAGTAGTCCGGGGGCCAGCAGTCTCGCAAGAACATCAATCGTGTCGCGAGAATCGCGGAGAGAGAGAGAGAGAGAGAACGCTATTATCGCGATATTGTCCACATTAGTCTAGTGTGATGTGAGTTTTGTCTGAAGTTGACTTGCAGGGGCAGTGAGACTTGCAGCTGGCCAGACTTGCAGTAGGCGCACTTGCAGGAGGGCAGACTTGCAGAAGGGGCAGACTTGAAGAAGGGGTGGACTTGCAGAAAGGGTGGTCTTGCAGAAGGGGCGGACCTAAAGAAGGGGTGGACATACATGCAGAAGGGTGGAATTGAAGAAGGGGTGGACTTGCAGAAAGGGTGGTCTTGCAGAAGGGGCGGACTTAAAGAAGGGGTGGACACGCAGAAAGGGTGGACTTGAAGAAGGGGTGGACTTGCAGAAAGGGTGGTCTTGCAGAAGGGGCGGACCTAAAGAAGGGGTGGACATACATGCAGAAGGGTGGAATTGAAGAAGGGGTGGACTTGCAGAAAGGGTGGTCTTGCAGAAGGGGCGGACTTAAAGAAGGGGTGGACACGCAGAAAGGGTGGACTTGCAGAAGGGGTGGACTTGCAGAAAGGGTGGTCTTGCAGAAGGGGCGGACTTAAAGAAGGGTGGACATACATGCAGAAGGGTGGAATTGAGGAAGGGGTGAACACACAAAAAAGGTTGGACTTGCAAAAGGGGCGGGCTTGCAGAAAGGGTGGACTTGAAATAGGGGTGGACACGCAGAAAGGGTTGACTTGCAGAAGGGGCGGACTCCAAGAAGAGGTTGACACACAGAAGGGCAGACTTGCAGAAGGGGCGGACTTGCAGAAGGGGCGGACTTGCAGAAGGGGGTGGACTTGAAATAGGGGTGGACACGCAGAAAGGGTTGACTTGCAGAAGGGGCCGACTTAAACTAGGGGCGGACTTGCAGAAGGGGGTGGACTTGCAGAAGGGGTGGACTTGCAGAAGGGGGTGGACTTGCAGAAGGGGTGGACTTGCAGAAGGGTGGAATTTATGAAGGGTGCATGGACTTGCAGAAGGGGTGGACTTGCAGAAGGGTGGAATTGAAGAAGGGTGCATGGACTTGCGAAAGCAGACTTTTGCGACTTTTGAAGCAGGTGCAGACTTGAAGCAGAAGTGAACTTGAAGTGAACTTGAAGCAGAGGCGAACTTGAAGGGACCGACTTCAAGAAGAGGCGGACTTGATGAAGGAATGGATTTTAATAAGAGGCAAACTTGCAGAAGGGGTGGACTTTCAGAAGGGGTGGAACTTGCAGAAGGGGTGGACCTTATGAAGAAATTTCAAATTGTGGGAGGAAAACTGACTTGGATAAGAATAAGGATCATTTATTTGCATTATCAATATGAAAACTGTTGAATTAACAATCGATCACAACATTTTCCAATTACTGACAATTTCCAATACTATAAAATCACAGACAAATTGTAAATAAAAATTACAAAAAAGAAACAAGGCAAATAAGGCAAGGAAAAAATGCAACTTAACACACACAAAAAAGCAGCGACTGAAAGTAATATTCATCAAAATTGTGTAAAAAATACCTAAGAACAAGGAATATGGTACTGTCATCGGAGCGAGACCCTTAATACTAGCTCTGCGTACATTGTCGACTAACGAAGGGCTAGTAAACACCACTTCTCAACTTGCCCTGTGGGCTACTGAAAACTACAATGAATACGTCAGAAAGACAAAGTTGACAAAACATGTTGGAAATTTGGGCTACTCAGACTAAAACTTCCTGCAGGCAAGTAAAATGCACAGTTTACTAAGGCCAATTCAAACGATTATGGAAGAGAAAAACATATGCATTGTTGCTATTGCACCCAGATTGTACAAAAATAACTTCTATAATATAAATACACCATGCATGTACATGTAGAGAAGAGAATACAAAAATTTCAAAAATATATATAATAAAGTATATATTTTGTTTTTATAAAATTAAGATCCTAAGTCTAATGTAAATATGTACATGTATGTACTTCATACAACAACCACAAAGAGTACAAAAATATAAATACGTAATTTAATAATATATTTCTTAACTTTAGTGTAAAACTTTGTGTCGGGAAGGCCGAGGCATTTAAAGGTTTTGCGAGTTGTATGCCATTGATCATACAGCATGAGTTGTAGCCGAGGACTCTAGTGACGACCGTAGTGCGTGCCAACCCCGTAGGTTTAGTGGAGTGGCGCTGATCAGTTCCTTGGAGGATTATGGTAAATCCTCATGTGTAGCTCAGGTTGTATGGACCGTTAGTTCACTGGTAGGTCTTAAAGGCACGAACACGTTTGGTAGTTGTCAAAGACCAGTGTTCTCATTTGGTGTTTCCCAACATATGCATAAAATAACAAGCCTGTGAAAATTTGGGCTCAATTGGTCATCGAAGTTGCAAGAAAATGATGAAAGAAAAAACACCCTTGTTGTACAAATGTGTGTGCTTTCAGATGTAGGAATAAAAACTTCTTGCAAGAAGTGTTTATTATTTTAGTGAGAAATTACCTCTTTCTCAAAAACTATGTTACTTCAGAGGGAGTCGTTTCTCACAATGTTTTATACTATCAACAGCTCTCTGTTGCTTGTTACCAAGTCAGTTTTTATGCTAATATATATTTTGAGTAATTACCAAACGTGTACAGTGCCTTTAAGGGTTATTAGCATTCTTGTGAGGTATACCTTTTTTGGAGAAATATCCTGGGAAATTCATCTCAGGTGACAGTTGTCTTTAAAAACATTTTCCCGAAGTAAACAATGAGTGTAAATCGTAGTTCCCTCCATGAGCCTCATTCTGGGCCCTCTATATGTCCGAAGCATTGTGTCCCAATGGAATATACAGACCCTTTGCACAACGCCCTGCGCACTCGCACATCCTGTCCGCCATTTTGGGTGTCAAAATCGTATACAAACATGCACAAAAGAGAGGTGACACCCAAAATGACGCGCATTGTTCGGAGGTGCGTTCCGCGTTGTGTAAGGGGGCTTTAGAAATCAATACGCGAATCGCTACAGGTATGCTGAGGTCACGCGCACGTTTTTACGCACAAAGAACAGCTATCGTCCAATGATCTGCCTCCTTTTTTAGAGTGTGACGTCATATGCAATGGGTTTATACCTATCATCTCACTCTCTTTCTTGGCTGCTGTTCCATCCTTAGACTAGTACCCTGTCTTTACCCGCAAGGATAAAGACAGGCACTGGTCTTACAGGCCCAATGATTTCATTGGATACAATGATTTCATTGGATAAACGTGCAGTGATGTAAGCTTTCCATATCTGTGTTATGATTGGTCCGAGGTGATGTAGTTTGTCAGCTTGCCCTTTCCATTGTCTACCTGCAGCGTGTGCATAATATTTGTACATGCATGTAATGTTGTTTTATTCACTATGTAATGTGTACATGTAGGCCTACGCGTGAATTGACTGCGAATCTCCTTGTGAAATGGATGCGAGGTCAAAGGTACATCTGGCAAGATACGGCCAGGCGCTCAAGGCAGGTATATAGCGTTATTCACGAGCCTCGAAGTGTGACGTCAGATATTCAGTCTATCCCATCCTCAGCTGTGAAGGCCAACAACAGAGGGCCTGTTCCACTGCTCCAGACAACAACAGAGGGCCTGTTCCACTGCTCCAGACAACACCAGAATTACATTTTGTTGGCAGAATCATTATCCTGGAATTGATTTTCTATAACGGGGAAAAAAAAATCAACACCAAATTAAAAGTAAAAAATTCATTGGCCATGACGTTAACGGATTCTACAAAATTTGCACGGTTCAACATGTATAAAGATATGGTACATAATGTTTTCATTTCATTTCATGTACACATTTCACAAGTAAAAAACAGGGTACATTGAAAAAACGATTGGCTCACTATACACAGTACAGCCACAGAATGTGGCGTGTCATGGCCGAATGGTTAAGAGCACTGGACTCAAAGCTCTGGTATTTCTGATCAACAGAGTATGGGTTCGAGTCCCGGTTGTGGCACTGGTGTCCTTGAGCAAGAGTAAAACCTGCGATGGACTGGCATCCTGTCCAGGGGGACTAGAACTCTCTCAGTCATTTAAAGGTATCGTACACGTTTGGTAATGACTCAAAACAAATATTAGCATAAAAACTTACTTTATGGTAACAAGCAACGAAGAGCTGTAGAGAGCTGTAGAGGTAATTTCTCACGAAAATAATAAAAACTTCTTGCAAGAAGTTTTCATTCCTATATCTAAAAGCACACAAATTTGTACAACAGGGGTGTTTTTTCTTTCATCATTTTCTAGCAACTTCGATGACCAATTGAGCCCAAATTGTCACAGGCTTGTTATTTTATGCATATGTTGGGATACACCAAGTGAGAACACTGGTCTTTGACAATTACCAAACGTGTACAGTGCCTTTAATGCCAATGAAACCGGATATAAACACCGGCCTGATGAGCCATATTGGCTCGGGACAGACTTTACCTTTTTTTTTCCACAAGTCTTTATTGGACAGAGCTAATCATTGGTTATGATGACACATGTTTTAAAAGAGTAACTAGATTCCTGCAGTTCTCATTAATCACACAATCCATTTTTAACCCAGTAGAAGGTCGTAAAATGGCTTCTTTAAAATAAAATAGTACAAAAAATGGGGGCATCAATGTTATTTGTTTGCTACCAGAGGCACTCCGAAGACTGTTTTCACATTTCCATGTGGAGTTTACCTTTGAGCAAGTTTGGGTGGGTGACTAGAGACTTATAACACAGTTGAATCGGGAATCCACGTAAGTGGTTTCTGAAAAGTTAAGATCAAATAAGCATCCTTGTCCCAGAGTTTTAATTTTGCTTCAATAATAATTAACACATTAAAACTGATTTTATAAACATGTAATTTGTAGTTTTTTTGTTCAGATTTTGTCATTAGATATAATTTAAAACAAATATTTGATTACAGAGAAAAAAAATGCGAGACTTGCACAGTCTATTGCATGGTAATGAAAGGTCGGCACCCGAACTTGCTCTTTTCCTATAACGATTAAATTAGCACACAATCACTTTACCCATACCTTGTTCTAAGACTTTGTACTTGGTCCACCTTGGCTCAAAAATATGAAGTAACCTAAAAGGAAGAAAGTAGGAGATTATTATTTTTATTATTATATATTTCTGGTAATGAAACCAAGGATGTCTCCTGAGTGAACTGAATCACACTGTAGCTCACAAGCCTGAGGAAACCTGTAAACAAGGGTGCTTGCTATGTGAACCAGAAACACCGGGGTTAACCCCTACCTCTACCACGATAAGTGTTCTCTGTTCTTTTACGTGTACTACCAATCCTAGTACACGGGACCTACAGCTTAATGTCCCATCTGAAGGACAAAGCAATTATGGTAAGGATCTTGCTCAAGGATACAAGTGTCATGACTGGGACTCAAACCCACACTCTACTGATCAGAAATACCAGAGCTTGAGTCCGAGGCTCTTAATTAAGGGCTCCGCCACGACGCCAATATGAAAGGAAAGCTTAGGAATCTTCCAACTAATCTTGGGCTTATTACGATTGCGACAATCGAAATAAGCAATGGTGACTTGGGTCTTCAAATGCTATTTCCTTGACTATGACAGTACTTTAAGATTGGACTAATTCTCCAGAGAATTGCTGCTGGTATGAACCAACACGGCCAAAACCTAACTTTGTCTTATTGTTTTTCTAAGTCTTCTGTATGTATTTTAATATTTTAAGCCTGAAAGAATAAATAACAAATAATGAAATAAGCGATGGGAAACACCGCTCAATGTAAATGAGTAATGGTAGACTCATCAGGTGAGTACACACAATCTTACAGATCAGGTTTGTGGGGTCCTGCTATTGTTCTTCTATTATTCACTTTTCTAAAGAATTCCTCAGTGGGGTCCAAGTTAAACAAAGGCAAACTTTGTGAGTTCCATTGTTCCATTGTGTAAAAGATCCCACAAGGACCCTTCCATAAGCCCACCGGATTTTACTCATAAGCAATGAATTGTGTAATCGCTTGATAATAATATAATAATAAATGCATTTACAAATGTATATGGCGCCTTATGTAAAATACCCCAAAGCGCCTCACAAAAAACTAAAAACTATAAAACCTATAGGCAATAAATACTTAAAAATTTACAAATATAAAAGTTAAAAAACTTAGTGTACAGATAGCAGCCAAGAAATTAAACACGGAAGCAAACAAAACTAAAAAGTAGATTAAAAAGTAAGAAGAAACAAATTATCTAAAAAGCAAAAACAAGGCTTGGGAATTAAAAGTTAAAAAATACAAGTAGTATAGCAAAACAGAATAACTTAACGAATAGTACAAAATAATACAAAAAGTACTAAAACCCTGCAAAACCACAGATATAAGCGCCAAGTGAAAAGAACAACTTTAAAAAGGTTGCAAAATGCTAGAAATCATAAAGCAAAACAAGGGAGGCACTATAAAAGTATTTACACACAAAATTTAAGTCAAAAATAATGATACTCACAAAATGATAATCCAGGAGATGGTAGTGACCAGAGCGAAGACCAGGAAGATAAATCCATTCATGAAAGACAGAGTTGATGCGTAAATGGGATTGAAAATGAGCGGTGATACGAAGCTAAATATGCCCTGTAGACAGCTACTGAAGGCAAACATAACGCCTACAAACAAAAACAAAAATTGATCATGTTGATTAGGGACCGTGTCAAAATTAATCCGGGACAACCAGCCGATAAAGTACCGTCCAGGACAAGGTTTTTTACCCGCCGTTAATTCATCTTGTTTGAAATTGGGTGTCGGAGAAAACATGGGAGAAGTTCACAGTGCCTGGGGTTACATTTGTTTACAAGCAGCAGAGCCTTGGAACGCTATCTACTGGAAAACAAGCAGGGGGTCTCTATCTCACTACAAAATCACACTACTGGTAATACATTAAATATAATGACCTCCAAACCTTCCAGATCGCTCCAAAACTGCAAGTTTGTTTATAATACATTTAATCAGCCAGTAAAACTGCAGAGCGCTCAGCGAGGTGCGTTGGCATAGGGCATGTCTTTAGTGCATCGGAGAACTATGTGCCTTTCAGCGAGTAAAACCATGTCTCTCATAGAAATACAATCTGATGGAAACCCAACAAAAATCTGACATTGGAGAATTGATATCCGATTACCTCTCCTGGATTAATTTTGACAAGACCTCTTAGGCATTAACAGTGTGAGGAGCCAGTCTTCACTGCATGGTAATGACCTTGGTTGGTGGCTGGCCGCTGTTAATGGACTGAGCCGAAGGCCTAACGAAAGCACACTGGATTTAAGCTTTGGTGTTTCTGATCAACAGTGTGGGTTCGAGTCCCGGTCTTGACACCAGTGTCATTAAGCAGGTCACTAAACCATTATTGCTTAGTCCTTCGGATGGTACGTTGGTCAAATATATGTTGTGCAATGTATCACGTCAAAGAACCCAGTACATTTATCGTAAAGAGAAGGGGTTTGCCCTGGTGTTTATAGCATGGCCTGGCAGCAATGTAAATCTTACATGTAAATCTACCAAGTACATTGTACATGTACTTAGGTGTAAAGAATACCTTGTTCATGAGCTCCAGTGAGATTGGCCATGCTAACTCTTGAAAGTGGAAAGCACACAGACAGAAACAGCCCTCCTACAAGACCTTCAAACAAAACAGCAAGACTACAATTATCATCAGCATTTCATTCATTTCAGGTGAATACAAAATAAGAAATGAAAAAAAAACAGGTACTTTGGTTTTGTTCTTATAAAATGGAACACAGCTATCATGGCGAGGGGGTGGGAGCAGCAGGATCTAATAAGGGAATAAAAGAATAAAAGGGAAATAAATATCATACTCATTTTTACCAAGAACACTGTATAGCCTTATGGAACAGCCTGCCATCTGACATCAGGGAGTCACCAACTATAAATCTTAAAGTCTAGAACCGACAACAGCAATCTTTTTCAAATCACAAGAGGGGGGGGGCTCTTTCGGGTTACACTAAGCTGCTTTGCACCGCGACTGCGCCCTGTGTGAGTTATCCAGTCTATTGGAGTTTGCACAGTAGTCAACAGCATGCAGATGTAGAGTGGTGACTCAGTCTTAATTTTCCGTTTAAAACCGGCAGAGTTAAAGGACCAAGCAGGGCCACAACCCTGCAAGGTTTCAAACGGCAGTTTAATACCAAGTCACTACTCTTTTATTCCTATTTTAACATGACCACGTGATTTCCTCTCGACCAATCAGAATGGATAAACTGTCCCAGGTATTTAGGAACACAGGTTTATTGGTGAGCTGGTGGGTGTTTTAAAACGTTGTGAAAAAGCACATTGTGGCCAAAAAGTCTAGTACACTAATTAGACTCCAGATCTGATGGCCAAGTCATTGGAGTATGGGTTCGAGTCCCGGTCAAGACAATTGCGTCCTTGACGAGCAAGACTTGTCTTCACCCAGGAGTGACCTGCAATGCCATCGATGGTTTGCGATTGATTTGCTACAAATTTTGCAGCACAGGTTGCACACTCCCGAAGGAGCTGAGATGGTTCAAGCATTATAACCATGATAACTGGCCCAGTAATGAATGTTCATATATGCCCTTAATGTAAAACTTGGTCAATACTGTCACTATATTTATGGCTATCACATGCCCTAAAGCCCGGTTCATACTTTCTGCGAATGCGATGCGAATTTGCGATGCGATGACGTCACAAATTCGCAACGATTTTGAGCTATGCTCAAATCTTACAAAACATTGGCAACGAAAACAGAGCTGTGATGTCAAATTCACCTCGCAGGAAGTATGAACCAGCTTTACTCGCGATCTCAGGTTAATGTCGAAGGTTAATCCACAAGAGGGCACTATAATTCAGGCAATACTGTATTGGACTTTACATGTACATGTACTTACCAATATACAGAGTAGCATTGTCCTTGGCAAATGCCATTGTAATATAGAAGACCATCACAAGTGCAGAAGCAATGTGCAAAATCCAGAATTTGGATAGACACTTGGTCAGTATGGTGCCTCCAATTATGATACCTGATGAGAACAAAGAAATTATAGATACTGCATGGTAGTGGTAGTGGTAGAGAGGAAAGAAGCAACAATAATAATATTGGAATCTTGCATGTAGGCATATATCACTTTTTATCGTACGCGCAGGTGCAGTGACAGGAGGGTGAGAGTTCACAATTCCATATACAGCCAAAGGCCTGGGCCCAATTTCATAGAGCTGCTTAAGCACAAAAAGTAGCTAAGCACAAAAAGTTTATGCTTACCAGAATAAGGTTACCAGCCACAGTAACATGCCACATGAACAATCTGTGACTGGTATTCTGCTTATTTTGGCTAGCAGAAACCTTTTAAGGGTTGCTCTAAAGTGGCTCTATGAAATTGGGCTCTCGTTTGATCATGACGACACAGCCCCTAATTGCTCCCTATGCACTTACCAACAGTTTGCGAAGCAAGAAGTGCTGTTAAGAAGTCACCCTCTTCAACTGGATCCATGCAAAACGGTTCCCCGGTAGTGTACAGCACAAGTATCCCCGGCAACGAAGCCTGCACCATCATTAACAGAGCTATGATTAAATTGTAACCGGCCAGGAGCCAACCTCTAAACTTGTTCTGTCGAAAAAGGTTGTAAATATTCTTAAAGACGTTCAGAGTGTTCGGTGGTGCTTGGCCAGCAGAGTCTTCAACCGGCGGTGTGATGCGCCGGTCGGGCACGCTGAATATTATCAGGAATGCGCAGACGGCCGTGACTGCGAAGGACGACAAATACGGCGCTTCAAAGCCGAATCCTTTTATAAGATACCCGGTTGCAAACTGGCAAATGCCGATTGTGGAGAGGCAAATGGTGTCGATCAAGACGTATCGCGTCGTACGCTCAAAACTGCCTTTTACCGTGACATCGGAGACATAACCGGCGCATCCAACAATAAAAAGTGAGAGATCCCCAGACACCCCCTGAAGTGAACTTGCAACAACCATCAGCCAGAGGGACAGTTCAAACCGGATGACGAGGACGTTCAGGATGTTGGCCGCCGTGAGACCGATGCAGGGGACAGCGAACGCAACGTAGCGGCCATATTTATCACTTAGGGAGCCCCAACTATTTACGAAGATCAACACTAAGAAGGCAGTGGACCCCGCGATATAAAGCATCCACAAACTCGCCTCCTGTTGCACTTGTTCCATCAAGTGGTATTCAGGACTGGTTTTGTTGAGAGCACATAAAGAACCCTGTTTACCAGAGCTGGTCGCCATTAGCTCTTGGGCAATCCTTCTTTCGATGTACTGAGTACGTGTCGGAAAATTGGTGCTATATGCCAGCATATACAACCCCAGTATATGCTCTATGGTGATGTATTTGTAGAGTCCGTGTCCAATTGCCATTGTGGATAAGGAATTCAGCAAACTAGACATAAATCACAGAAGAATAGAAAACAAAAATTAGGGCTGTGCATTTGTTTGATTTCTTGAACGGTTATAAGGAAACTTGTGACTTCCGTTTAACCATTTCTACCGGTTCCAATCCAAATTGAGAATCAAAACTATGATGAGCCGACCTGATAAAGGGGCAGAGGTCAACACACTTTCCAGGCCAGGATTAAAGTAGAACACTATACCCAGTCTTGATGGTCACGAAACCACAAACGATAGTAGGAGATTGAAAATATTGTATTTCAAATTGTAGGTGATTAATATTTAAGAAAAACTCTGAATAACAAGAGGGATATCAATCATTCTCCCTGGATAGTGTCTGGGGCCAATATTTTAACATTTTTTAGTAAATTTGGAAACTGGTTTCAATGTTTTTTTTTGGGTATACAGTTAAAGTTAAACGCACTTTCATATCTAACAACAATCAATTCTCATTGCATTGTAATTTACATTGTGTTTATTTATTTATTTATTTATTTATTTATTTATTCTGGTTTTCAAGTCAAGGATTCTCAGAAGCGAACTGAATCGCTATCATCTAACTTTGGCCACACTGGTTAGTGGAGGTCCATGGAGGTACAGTAGAAATTAATGTTTACCTCCATGGGTCTGTCTACCTGGTGCACATCATCCGGTGACCTACACCCAGTAACATACTGGGGCGCTGTACTCGCTTGTTCGAAATTTTGACATCTGCGTAAACGAGTACAGCGCCCCAGTTACTGGGACCCTGGGTCTAACGGTAACGTACCGGTGTCCGTGACCCATGATAACTGGGGCGCTGTACTCCTTTTTTGAAATTTTGACATTATCTGTCGTACTAGCTCGTAGTAGGCCTACGACCGATAATGTCACAATTTCGAAAACGGAGTACAGCGCCCCAGTTATTGGGTCTAGCCGTCTATTTTCTTCCTCCATGGTCTAGCTAAGCTTCCTACATACCTAGCCTGCATCCATGTGCATGTGGAGATAGACCTCACTAACTGTAACTTGACTTATTAACTAACTCCTCCAATCCTAGCCCCATTAATAGTGCAAAACTCTCTGGACTTCCTCCGATCCTTGGCCCTACGCCCATGTACCTCCAGGAGGTGACATTTGTTTTCGAAAAGAAACTCACGTTTTTATGCCGAGATTTTTTCCCCAGTTGTCACTTAGTGTAGCTCATTTGTGGACAGCACATTAATTCGAAAAAGAGCTTGCTCGTTTTGGTGTAATTTATGAAGAAAATCGGCGGCGTTACTGACACGGTTTGACTGCCCGGCATCCGCGATTTTGCTAATGCACTATGGTCTTGGTGCAAGACGTTTCTCGTTTACCTTTCACGCACAGCGCGGCCGATGACCCGCTCATTAAACTCGCCAATAGCGCGCGGGGGGCGGTTCATGGGCTAAAGTCAGGTGTTCGTCAGTAACACCGCCGATTTTCTTCATAAATTACACCAAAACGAGCAAGCTCTTTTTCGAATTAATGTGCTGTCCACAAATGAGCTACAGTCCTTGTATCCCCATTATTCTCGCACGTAATAATTGAAATTGAATTTTGACTTGATTAACAGAATCAAGAACAACTTTTAGCTTTAATTTTAATTGTCTGATGTCAAAGCCCACCTGATTTAATTTTAATTGTCTGATGTCAAAGCCCACCTGAGAGGAGAATTTGAAGCCCGCAGAACATCGTCAAAGCACAACGAAACTCGTCGTCTGCAATTGACCCCGATTTGTCAAGTTTCGTTTTCCGTCACATGAATTCGCGCACTTGGGCTGGAACGCCACTACGGAGTCCCTATTGTCCCGACCTTTCTTCTAAATGCTTTAGTCTGTGCGGCAGGGAAGCTGCCGGTTGAAATCGGCAGTGATAATTATTTACGGGAAGGGGTGGTGGGGTTGGCGAGGTGGGAAATGGACTCTGCGCTGTTATCACAAAGTTGGTAAGCCCCGCGTCCAGTTAAATGCAAACAATTGGTAATTTCTGAAAAAAGGATTATAAGGCGCACGTCCACTTCAACCTTCCGTAGTATTTTGTACACCCTCTGTTGTTAAATGAAAATCACGTGGTCTTGTAATTTAAGTATTGAAGTATGGCAGACGATACGCACAGAACTTTCAGTGTTTTTTTTTTTTTTTAATCGACCATCTTATCTAGCTATGTTTTGTATTTAGTCTAAAAAGGTAAGATTGTATACTACATTTGTAGTTTATCTAAAATCTTACCGGAAAGGCTTTGATTTTCCACATCTTCGCAGGAAATTGTTTATCAGGCTTTATATTTTCATGAAATAAAAAAAATTGAGTCACTGCGTATTGTAAACAAAATAATATGCGTCGGAAAGGTACCTGCGCGAATATTTGTGATGCGCGAAATTGGGGTACGGGAGGATACAATAAGTGACAACTGGGGAAAAAATCTCGGCATAAAAGCGTGAGTTTCTTTTCGAAAACAAATGTCACCTCCTGGAGGTACATGGGCGTAGGGCCAAGGATTGGAGGAAGTCCAGAGAATTGGCACTATTGTATGCGGTCCTACTACTTGCCGTCAACTCGTCGACTTGCCGTCAACTCGCCGTCAACTCATTTTCGTGCCGTCAACTCATTAAATATACATCAAAAAATTATAAATGGGGCATGGAAGTATTAAGTCTGGGCTAAACTACATATTTCCTATGGTTTTCGATAAAATTTCATTTACAAAAATGATTTTGTGTTGATAAATAAATAGTGTAGCTGTTGGGCGCAAACAAGCCGCCCGCGCAAGCTTGAAGCTTGCGCGGGCAATCTTCAAGATGGGCCGCGCAAACTTCAAGCTTGCGGGATTGAAATTTGCGTGCGGCAAATTTGCGTGTGCGGATGAAGTTTGCGCGCTTCATTTGTTAAGCTCGACATGAACTGCACGGCATAAAATGACCTGATAGCTTCGCTGCGTGGTTGCATGCACGCTGCAGATTCAACGGCAACATGGCAGCTGTCAGTTCAGAAGAATTTGCCCATTGTATACTTTTATTTCTATTTAAAGGGACCATATACATTTGGTTTTGGGAATGCATTTATTTCAACCATCAAGTTTTCAAAATATACACCCTAAAATAATTTTTTTAAATTCCATCAAAATCCGTCGTAATGTTTTTGAGAAATCAGTAAACAACAGTTCTTGTTAAGTCAAGTTTGTACACATTCTTATGGCTAAGAAACGTTACGGCATACAATTTTTAAGATTCAACTTTGGAGGGGTGAAAATGGCCTCATTCTTTGCAACCAAATGACTTCAAAGGGAATCATTTCTCAAAATGCTTTTATACTTGTCAACAGCTGCAGTGCATCTCAATTAATTTCTGAAGTTATTACTTTTTACTGAAATTTAAGAAACCAGCATAACTTTCATATCTTTTCTATGAACTACTTGCAAAAGCACCAAATTTGCGCAGGGCCTGAAATTTGCGTGGAATATCTGGTGCGCAGGCTTAAACCTGCGCGCGCAAAGTTAAATCGGGCCGTCAAGTTTGCGCGCTCAGCGGAGGCTGAAGTTTGCGCGAGGATTGAAGTTTGCGCCCAACATAATCATTGACATCTTGGGCCAAGACTAATCCATATGCAGGAAAAGCGCCCTCAGTTGCCATGTTGTGCAAGCGAGATAATTTTTTCACAGGAAAAAACTAAATTTTTATTCCGAAATGTAACCTAAAACTTATGAGAATTCTCTTTTAGCTAATACTTTACAGTTCTATGCTTCTTTTGTGGATTTTAAATGTATATTGGAGGAGTTGACGGCGAGTTGACGGCACAAGTGAGTTGACGGCGAGTTGACGGCAAGGGGGAGGACCCATTGTATGGGGCTACTCCAATCCACGATCATAGCGTGGAGGTAGAAATGATCATACCGACCGGGGCGCCAGGGCTATTTTAGTGTGTTGGGATTCAGTCGTCGATCTGAAGACTTAGAAACTAAATGGATGCAACACTAACATGACTAACATGATTATTACTGCACTTTACACAGATACACATTACACCGTCCCCCCCCCCCCCCCCCTGTTCGTCCCTGTCCTGTGACGTGTGGGTCCAAACCTGGGCTTACACAACAAAGTATTCCAATTACCTTTAACGAAAAATGTATCATACAAACACTTTGCTGAAGAGCAAACGGACAGCTTACCCCAAAATGCAAGACAGTTGAGTAAGATCACCAAACTTCAACTTCCGGAATCCCGGCCTTTAGTCTAATCCCCAAAAATAAAGTCACTCCATGTTTATTTTCCTCTCTCGCGTTAGCGCCCTCTCGCGACGAGAAGCAAGTAGTTCAAACTTTTGCCGAATGGTTTGGTCTTGGGGGAGAAAAGATTAAGAAAGTGAAGCTTTCTTATTTTGTATTCGAAGCAGCTAACAAGTATTTACAATTGATTTGCATCGATCAGGTTTCAATGTCACAAATCAGCGAGTGCTGTAGCCAAGGTCTTCATTACACTGACAAGTTCGCCTTGTAACCAAGACTAGCAAGAGGCCACAAACCAAGGGCGGAGCCAGGGAGCCATTTTACGTGGTGGTGGTGGTGGGGTGGGGGGGGGGGCAGGTGACCCCTAATTACGCCACTGCCGACAGTCCTTGACATACTGTGCCAGGGATTTTCAGAAAAGCAAACTTAATCACTAGCCGAGAAACCCATGGATAGAAGACAAGGAAGGAGCTGTGGGAGAATAATTATTCCAGGGAAAACCCGTAGAGGCTGAAAACCCAATCCACATAGTGCCCCTGGCAGGATTCGAACCGGGGTCCTAGAGGTGGAAGGCGAAGAAAAATACCACTACACGAACAAAAGAAACATGCAAATGCTCACAACAAAATGGAGGACAAAACAACCGCATAGATATTTGTTACTACTAGCCATGAATTTATTCACAGTTTAACATGTTGTTAAAGAAGGCCTTTCAACAAAAAAATAAAACAAGTAGGTGGAGAGATGTTTTGTAAAATTTCTAATTTTGATGGCAATGTTGTACGACTACCAGATGAATTGATTACCACTTGCATACAACTTTTCCCAGGTGTGGCAAAACATCAAAAAATTCCTTTTAATTAATGAAAGGTATTATACAGGATTGGTAAGGATAAAAAACATTGTTTAATTTTAGTCTGAAAATTTACTGACTATGAAGTTCATACTAGGACCGATTTGTTAAAAGAAATATTCACCTCTAAAATGAAGTCATATTCAAGAAAAATGTATCTGAAAACCTTTTAAAAAAACCAGTATCACCTGATTTCGGTTGTAACTTGTTACAACCAAAATTAAGGACAACATGTTTACATGCTCAAAACTGTGCCTGGTTTGTCACTATTTTCTCCTGACTCACAGAACAGATTTACCGGTAAGCAGGTTTGTTATTTCATGTATGGTCACTCACACAAAACATGAACACTGTCTGCGACTATTTAGTAAGCTCTACCAATTCTGTATAAATACCTTATACAAAATAAAAAAAAAGGATTGAAGTGAATAACTTTAACAAGATACTCTCACCGCATTTTAAATAACTTTAACTTAAAATTCAAAACTTTGCAGAGAGGGAAAGAAGAACAAAAAATATGGGGCATTTCACATTTATTGATTAGCAAATCATTGTTACCCACAAAAAGTTTGAATAAATGGCCATTTATAATATTAATACCATGATATTATACAAAAAAACACAGTAATTTTAGAGCATAGTTATTTTGTACATTTTAAGCTCCTACACCTAGTTTTCTTTGCTCCAAGCAAACAGTAAGAGTTCATTGAAGAAATTGAACCTCCGAAAAATGACTGCATTTACCACTCCTACAGCACATACATGTACTGCCCCAATGAGTTGAGCAACCATTTGAAACCACTCAGAGGCATGGGTTGTGTATGGTAGCACAACTATGCACAGAACTAACTTGTAAATTGTGTGTACTGTGTAGTTTCCTTCACCACAAGAGGGCTCTTAAGCTTTCCCTATAGACCTTTATTACGGTGCGGCCATCTTGATTTTCTCCCATTCAAACCAATGTAAACAAACTTAGGCTGGAATGGAAAAATAGTCTGGTTCCTTTTTGTACAATGAATATTAGCATTCATTACTATAATGGGATACATGGAACATGACCAAGATGGCAGCAGTGTGATAAAGGTCAATTGCTTCCTGAACACTTGTTGAATTATTTTGATATTCATTTATTTTATACAGTACTGCAAGCAGGAATAGTTTATCCCTCATTCAAAACCACAGTGAATGGTCAGACAGTAGAAGGGTTGATTGTGTACTTTGTAGATGCATTCCCCACATCAGGCTTGGGATTTCATCTTTGAGAGGGCAAGGCCATTTTGATTTTGCGAAAGGGCACTTCCATTGAAAATCTTAAAAGCTTTGGAAAGCTTTTGAAGGGCCAGCAAGGCCAAGACAAGGGCGACAGAGGCCATGGTGGCCTCAGTGTAATTCCAGGCATTTCACACGATTGAATATTGCAAGCAAGCATACATGTAGTTTATCTATCATTCAAAACCACAAAACCGGATGATATTGAATGGTCAGACAGTAGAAGGGTTGACTGTGTACTGTGTAGATGCATTCACCACATGATATCATATTGCAAGCAGGCATAGTATATTGTACCGTTCAAAGCTTACCGTAAAAAGGTTACCAGACAAAATGCCATGTCACATGCACCATCTTTGACTGGTACCCTGCCAATTTTATCCTGCTAAGCACAATTGTCTGCTTAAGCAGCTCAACAAAATCGGGCCCAGATAGTACAAACACCCACCTCCCAAAACGTACTCCCAAGATGTACTTTAAGGAGAAATATTTGTGACTTTTTCTAAAAATGCTCAACACATTGTTGTCGTTCTTTACTCAGGAACTGTGTGCTATGGAATCTGAATCAACTTGACATCAAATGACAGCCATCAGTGTCATGTTCCCAGTATACTCAAGTACTATATTAATATTAATTCTTTACACTTTAAGAGGGGCCAGACTATCTTTTTGTCCATGCCTCATTTTGGTCCCATTCCCTTTGCACAGGAATGATGGCTGCCCATTGGTAACAGGTCCCAATTTCATGGCACAACTTACAAAAGACTACGCTTAAGACCCATAGAATCACGTGCCTTACAGGGCGTTGTAAGCGCAGAAGTCTGTGGCAAGCAGCGCAATGATATTGAAACCCAGGCCCCAAGGCCCAATTCACAGAGCTGCTTAAGTAGAAAATATTGCTTACAATTTTTCTGCTCAGCAATAGATAGCGGGATACCAGTCACAGATGGTATGTGTGAAGTAGTATTTTGGATGGTAACCTTGTTCTGGTAGGCATAATCTTGTCATGTTAAGCTACTTTTTGTGCTTGAGCAGCTCTATGAAACTGGGCCTAGGTCTGTGAGCCGACGGTTGACTCAAACACAGAAAAAAACAAAAACAAACAAAAGCAGGGCCGAATCTCATGGCTCTGCTTACTGCGGAATTATGCACTTATAGTCACCATTCTCCACTTATAAGGTTAGCACAAGCTGTGTGAGTAAAAAATGCTTAGCATCGTGAAGTAGGCACGCGTTGTTCTAACACCTCACTTTTCTAATGCAAGCCATTTTCTTCCTTACAAAAGGGCAGCTCTATTTAAAGGAAATTGGGGCAGGCGGTTTGTGTACGCAATATTACAATATACAATGTGTATGCATTCCAAATTCTACACGCACAGGCAGGACTCCCCAAAATGTCAAAAAAAGAAAGAATATCTCCACACTCTCCATGCATGGAGTTTAGGTTCTTTTGTTTGAAACTGTGGATTGAATTATTGAAGGTGCTCCCTGAACTGTAAACTAACATCTTGCTGCAATTGTAAACATTTCTCACGTGACCTGGGCCTGATTTCACAAAGCACGAAGATTCATCTTAAGATGTGTTGTTAGCATCACCATGGTGATTTGTATTGTGGCATCACACCTTGCTTAGCAATTAAGATTGGTACACACAATCTTAGCTCTTTGTAAAATCGGCCCCTGCCCCAACATTGAGAGAATAAAAATATGGTTCCTTTCAAAATGACCTTTGTCTGCACTTTGCTGTTGTTGTTTTTTATCTGTGTCCGAGACTACTGTTGAAAAAATGATTTCCAGGCAAGCTCCTTGTGTAATTTTTATTTACGTATGCATTTGAAGCTGACACTTCCTTTAGCAACCGGTTTTGCGTGTTGCATAAACTTGAATAAATTGTCACGTTTTACCATCTAGCTCTTTTTTATCACAAGGGGAACAAAGACATAAAGCAATCTTTACAATTGCTTTTGAAAAGACAATCAATTATTGCAAAAAACAATATTCTTTTTTATAGTTTGTACACTGGCATGGTTGGATACGAATTCCCTTCCAGCACACAAGAAGCCTGACGAGAATTCATCTTTAGAAGAATAAATTTGTTACGTATATCTTGACTCTAAATTTGTCCACGTACTACGTCAACGATGTCTTATACAATCTCGTACTTGTCGACCAGCAATGCTACATCTGACGAGAACTTCACAGGCTGCTCATTCTCCACGCCCAAAACATCCGTCACCTGAGGAAACAAAAGATCATTTGTGAAGATCATTCGTTACACACGGCAATGTGTAAACATTAACCCATATCTGACTAACTACAAGATTTCCCGTAGAACACAAAAACGCTGTTAGCGTCTAACTACGGGAAAACTTGTAGATGAACAAGAAGTCAGTCATACTCTAATTTCTAATGAAATGAGACCTGGGAAACATGGGGAAATATATATCAAATTAAAGAGAATTATGTGCTCTTTCCAAAGGTATACAGTTTGTTGGGGGTATGTTTATTTGCAAAGCAGTAAATAATGAGTGTTTATTGTAATGCAGCAATAAGCGCTACATGGGCTTAAGCAGGAACAGTGTTTGTGTACTGTGACCAGTCAGACGAATATGGGTTAAAGAACTAAATTTTCATATTGATCATATATGCCCATGTTGCAAACGTTCGCCTGCACTCAAAACAAAATTGCACCAAATTTTAGCCTCTTTTTTCTCAACAAACATGCAGCTATAGCCCGATTTGGAGCAAATTTGACTGAGTTTGGAGCTGTATCAACTATTTATGCTATTTTTGCAAAAACGTTGTATCTCGCACAAATCTTCGTGCAAAATTCTTGGCAAGTACTTGTTTTGCGTGTAATCCGGGCTATTTTAAGCCAGATACAAAAAAAAGATTAAAGTAGGACCAATATCATGCCTGACGTATGTCACCTAGCCTCAGGGCTCGAAATTGGGAGGAAAATCCAAAAGACCACAGTTTTACTGGACCAGAAATGTTTTGACAAGACCTGAATCAAATAAGATAAAAAGACTACACAGTTTAACAAATAAACTCTTCAGTCAGGCAGATATGGATTAAAGTTTGAGAGGGATTAAACGGGATACTGTCGTGGCCGAGCGGTCTAGTTCACCGGACCCAAGCTCCAGTGTTGTCAGCAGCAGAGTGTGGGCTCGAATCCCGGCCATAACACCTGTGCCCTTGAGCAAGGAATTTAACCATAATTGCTTTGTAAAAAGTTGGAAAGGTATTGCATTCTGCTCTACCATCCAGGCTCCTAGTGGATGATACCTATGCCTACACCCTTACGGACTGTGAAAGGGGGTAACCCTGTTTCAGCCCCAGGAGTCATTGGCAACGTGCCCCTAGTATCAGTTGATTTGGGTCAACAGCCCAAATCAGTTAAGTGTAGCCCTCACCTTGAAGTGGCCGCTGGCCTTGTGATGTTAGGCGATCTCTCAGAAAAAAGAAAGGAAAACAAAATTTTAGTCCTATAGTCAAGAGTCTTTACCTGGATGTCACAGTAGGACTTTTGCGAGATGAAATTGACCGTTACTGGGAAGAAGTCATCCGGGTGGCCTGCGATGCTGAACTCCAGACTACCGGTCTTGTTGCCTGAATCGATGACTGGAAGGGACCACTCCAGGACGTTACGGCGGTGATCGTAGCGAGAGTTACCGTCGATCTCGCCGACAATGGGGGCACCGCAACCTGACCTGTTGATGATTAATTAAAGAAAACACAGAGATTGAGTGAACAAGCGAGGGGTTTTCAAGTTCTGTCGTAACAGAATGTGGGTTCGAATCCATCATAACACTTATGTCCTTCCTTAGCCCTTCTTTTGACATAAACAACCGCTGGTGCCCACATTGTCTGAACACTCTAGCATG